>BSBK01008681.1:0-210000 GCA_027943335.1 Chamaecyparis obtusa | reverse complement strand
TGCACGCAAACTGAGATGCTTATCCCAATTTTGACTAGAGTTGACCCAAAGTCAACCGTGCACGATTCTAGGTCATCAAGCCAAATAAGGTCATTTAAGACCCATGACGAGACCCTAGGACGATGATAAGAAGAAATCGATAACTTCAGAATAGAATATACAATAAACTTTTAAATAAATCTTTAATAAAATAAATCTTTTCTATAAGAGGCAAGTTAACCTATATGAGATTCAATTTCGTTTATTTAGAAATTAACCATGTCTAACATACTAAATTTACACTATGTTATTTCAAAACAAAAAATTAAATGTACATTTGCTTTTAGTATAACAGCTAATTTAAACATGCCAATTATAAAATAATTTAATCAACATACTCGATAAAAGAACCAATTGAAAAGATATAGAAATAAATATATTTAAAATTAACTTTTACAAAAAAAAACATTCCTTATTTACTATATTATTCTAACTTAATGTTAATAATAATAATAAGCTAATATTAATATATATATATACATTCTATTAAAATACTAATAATACATTCTATTATTAAAATAATAATAAAAACAAAACTTTTATTAAAATAACAATATATCCTAAGCATATTAAATATGTTATAAACTAAACTTGTAATAAAATAATTTTTTTGTTTTACTTTAAATATAAAACAACTCGTTTATAATTTCTTTTAAACTAACCCCGCTAAATTCATTTGTTTCCTCAAGCCACTGCGGCTGCTCATGCACAGGGCCGAGCGTGGTCGTAGAGGAAGAAAGGGAGTGGAGGAATGAGAGAGCAGGGAGGGGGAGGAGGTGGTGCGGGGGAAGGTGTGGCATGGAGCGTTGCTCCCGCCCACCATAAAGTGGTGGTGCAGGGAGCCGGCTTTCGCCGCCGCCCCTGCACGGGGATTTGGGGTTTAGGGCTTCGGCCCACCCCCAACCTTCAAAAAAAATTTATATTTTTTTTGCCTTCGCGCCCTGCACAAAAAGGAAAAATTAAATTCTATCAACGTAAGTTTATAATGGTTTTTTTTTAAATTAAAAAATGTTTACTTAATATACAATAATATATGTGTATATTTTATTAACCAAAAAGGGGGTTTAACAATTATTTTATTTGTTAGAGTAAAGTATTAATTATATTAATTAACTTTACTCCCTTCTTAAGATGTCAACACTTTTATTTTTAGTTGTTTATATTTAAACACACATGCACAAGTTGATTTAAACTTATGCACTAGTTGTTTTAAATATAAACTTGCATGAATTAGTCTTTTAATAATTTAACTAATTATTACATGCACTAGGGTTTGCCTTTCAAGGCTTTTGATCTCCTTTATAAGGGTGATCTATTGTACATTTATTTCATTCATTATTTGAGGATATTTTCTTCTTCATATTTTTGAGTCAAACCCTTGCTCTCTTCTTGTCTCTACTTCTTTGTAATAGGTTTTTGTATGTAGGTGATCTTCGGGTTTTGTCAATTTGTATTGCTCAAATACTACATGGTATCAGAGTCTAATCTACTACAACTTGTTCGCATTTGAAGGATTCAGATTAGGATTTTTTTAGTTTTTTTAAATTGAAATTAGGGGATCCCTAAATTTTGGTACACTTTGAGCTCAAACAGACCTCACCATTGAGCTCACAATGCTAAAAAACCCCTATTTCAATATAAGACATGTCCAATTTGGACAACTTAACATTTTGGGGCTTTTTTTTGGGTACCATAAGCTTGACACACTTCACGAGATGGAAATTGTATGGATTGACACACTTCCCGAGGCAAAATTTGTACCAATTGACATGCAAAATGAGGCAAAAATTTTGTTGTCTAGCATGCAAATCAAGATAAAAAAAATTAGCACGTAGATCGAGGCAAAAATCTAAAAAGGCTTGGCACAAATCTCGAGGTGCACATGCGATTTTGAATTTTAATTTTTTTTTTTGGGTGGTGACAGGCATTTGGCCGTCAAATTTAAGCCACTCATTTGATGACATCAGCATGCATCATCCTCATTTGCACCATTTTTTGGGCTCTCTAGCACACCAATTAGTATTTTGCTCATAACTTGAGCACATGGTGTCAAAATCAGGCAAACGAGATATTGCTGGAAAGTTGGTTCCGAGCTCGCCACTCTCATTGAAGTTAATTTGGTGTTTTTAGTCATCTAGCTTTCTATTTTTTTCTGTCAAAGCCAGATTCTCTTTCTTGCATTCCGAGGGGGCTAATTTGCTCAAATTAGCTCCGTTTTTTGATCCGAAAAACTCTTCTCGAGCACCATCCAGATTTCTGTCTGTTTTCATCAAAAATTTTTCAAGGTACACAAGATTTAGATCTGAAGCTTTTTTTCTCTTGTCTTGATAAAGCATATCATTCTAGGCTTAGGGGTTTGATATTTGGATTGTGAGGGTTGTTATTTTCTTGTTTCTATCAGTTAAACCAGATATTTATCAAAATAAAAACCCCTTCTAAAAAATATGGCCGAGACCTCTTCTTTTCTAGAACTTCTGACCCCACATAATTATCACACATGGAAAACCCCGATGACACGACTTATCTGTTCAAAAGGGCTCTGGTCTTGTCTAGATGTAGTGCAACCAGTATTACGGAGGCCCTTTGAGATCATGCAGCATCAGAACAAGATGGATGAGGCTATGGGGTTGTTTGCTTTACAGGTATCAGACAGCTTGCAGTTTCATCTTGATGGGTTCAATACCCCTCTAGCTATGTGGACCAAACTAAGCACCTTGTTTGGTACAATGAATGAGTTCAGAGCACTTCAGATTGAGGCAGAGCTTACCTCTCTTGTACCTGATTCTTTTCCCTCTATTGAAGACTTTCTAATGAAGTTCAAACAACATAGATCTTTGTTACATGGATGTGGAAAGCAAAAGACTGATAAAGAGTGCATTTATCCGATTCTGTCTAAGCTTAGGGGAAACTTTCAGATCTTCTCTTCTACCTTTCATTCTACCATGGACGCTTTGGGACCTACATTCACCATGCCCACTTTTGAGGTGTTTTGTGATCATTTGACTAGAGAGCAGGCCAAACTTACTCAGTTGGATACTCTAACAAGATCAAAGAACCAAGCATTGGTTGCCCAACCATCCAACGAAAAGCAAAAGCAGAAGCTAAAGCAGATATCAGATTCCTCTTCTCAGCACTGTACTGGCTAGAGGTGGACTACCAAGTGGAGAAGCCATATTACAAATACAAATTTTGTAAGCCACACATGGACTTGGGATGACCATCTTCAAGAAGATGTGGTCTAATCTCTTTATGCCTCCTAGGTGCTCATAGGCCATACTTAGCATCATGGGTATCATGAAACTCCATGTTTATCACTCCACATACGGGAGACTTTGCACATCCTGGGTCTTCTTCCTACTACCCCCTTCAAGGTTGCTCCACCCTCTCTAAGCTGAGTAAGCCTTGTAGAATCCCATCCCAAATAGAATACACAAAGGAAAAATAACAATTTACATAACTTAAATTTCAAACCAAAAACCTTGAAAAGCCATGGACTCCATTCATGGAGCTCCAAGCTCAAACTCATGCAAGAAATTAACAATAATATCGCAAGATCCTACCTTGACCCAAGCAAAGGATGAAAACTGAAAATGCAAACTCCTTCCAATCTAGTCCTTCCTATACTCCTTCAAAACTGAAAAGGTCTCCAAATCTAGAGAGTGGGTGAACACTTAAACCTTTCCCAAGGCTTTCCCTAAATAGGCAAACCTCTTAAAAACTAGGATCCAATCAGAAGAGAGGAAAAAACTTCCATTCCCTTCTTCCCGCTTGCCTTCCTTCACCATAAATAGAGTTGAATGCAAGATGGGAAGAAGAGAGAGGTTAACCAAAACCTCACAACTCTTCAAATTCGACCAACTTGGAAATCTTGACTTTAGGAGGGTCATAAATGAGTTTTAAGGCTCTTAATGGGCTGAAAATGACCCTTAACCCCTAAGGTACCAACTTGGGTAGCTAAAATTGACCCCAGTTAACCTATGGGAGCCCAAATGACCCTCCTAAACTCCACCTAAAGTTTACACACGAATTTCTAAGTCTTGGTTGACTATCTAGAAACTTCCCATCCCAGGGTAAGTTGATTCTACTCTAAGGTTAAACCCTAGTCAAGCTCTTGACCCAATCAAATACAATTTACTAACCATGCCAACACTTAAGCCACAATTTGCCAAATTTGGCACATTAATTAAAACAAATGACATGGTTAAGTCACAATTACATTTACTAAATTAAATACATGCATGCAAACCACATTCACGTAGTAAAGACTATACAACGAGGTCCACATTTCTTTATACAAAGAGGACCTTGGAATGCATGGTATAAACATAGGTTCCAATAATGGATCCCCGCATTTAGATCCATGGTCAACTTATCCTTTACACTCATTGTACACATTAGTAGGTCCAATCAACATGATATAAACACAATGCATCATCAATACTGCATGGTTTAAAAACTGTCTATAAATGAATCAACTAAGCATAACTTCAGTTTCCTAAGCCAAATTTTCATTGCAATCATTTTAAACATCATATAACATCATGTGTGACATCATCATAAGTGAAACTGAATCAAAACATGTAGTATCTCGAGTCTACCCTAATTACATAATCAGGTACTGAATATATAGCATAGGATTCAATAGATCCTCAAATACACAAGTGTCTCAAATAGTCAAGTATGTCTATGAAATAAGTACTGAAAGCATGGAAAATAAAGTAGTATAAATCTGACTGTTAGGTAGGTCTCACATCCACCCCCTCTAGGCATGAACCTCCTCTTGTAGTTCATCAAAGAGGTGAGGGTACTGTGATCTCATTTGTGTTGTATCCTCCCATGAAGCTGTGACCTCGTCATAACAATCCCACTGGACCCTAACTTGGTCCAGCGCCTTGCCTCGAAGTGCCAGGGTTCATTGGGCCAAAATACGAATGGGCTCCAGTGCCAGATGCCTCTCTAACTCTACCTATAAGGCACCCCAATCTATCACATGAGACTCATCATAAATATACTTTAGCAAAACTGAAACATGAAACACATCATGGATGTGCGAAAGGCTAGGTGGCAAAGCTAAACAATAAGAAACTGGTCCTATCCTCTCTAGGATCTCAAAGGGTCTAACAAAATGAGGTGCTAGCTTAGAGCCCTTTCCAAAATGGATTGGACTCTTATGCAGTTGCACTCTCAAAAGACCCTATCTCCTACTAAGTAAGCTCGATCGATCCTCTTCACATTGGCATACTTCTTCTATCTATCCCAAGCCTCTTTGAGACGCTACCTAATCAAGGTCACCTATTGCTCCATATCTCTGACTAACTCAGGACCAATAGAAACTTTGTCCTCCATCCTATCCCAACTGAGCGGTGTGCTGCAAGGTCTACCATAGAGAGCCTGGTACAGAGGCATACCCAAGGATGTATGATGCCCATTGTTATAGGAAAACTCCACTAAGTGTAGGTATTCCTCCCACTAGGTCTGATGGTCCATAACATACATGTGAAGCATGTCCTCTAACACTTGATTGACCCTCTTGGTCTTCCCATTAGTCTCAGGGTGATAGGCCGTACTAAAGTTGAGCCTAGTGCCCAACACTGCCTATAGTTCTCTCCAAAAGGATGAAGTAAAGAGAGAATCTCTATCTGAGATGATCTTACGAGGTACGCCATGCAGTCTGACAACATCTCACAAGAACACCTATGCCACTGATGGTGCAGTAAAGGTAGTATGTACTGGTGATAAATGAGCCACCTTGGTCAACTTGTCAACTTTCACCATGATGGCATCATGACGATGAGATGACATAGGAAGACCAACAATGGAGTCCATAGATATGGTGTCCCACTTCCACACTGGTATCTCATGGTGCTGAAGTAGACTACCTAGATGTCGGTGTTCTACCTTCACCCTCTGGCATTCTAAGCACCTAGCTACCAACTCAGCAATCTGCATCCTCATGCCTGGCCAATGATATAACTGTCTCAAATCAGCATGCATCTTCTTCACTCGATAATGTGCTGCATAAGGGGCTCTATGGGGCCTCTAGCATGACAAAATCGCACAATCCTCTAGAAGAAGGTATGTAGATGCGCCCTTTATGACATAAGAGTCCATATGACTCCAAGGTATAATCTGCATACTTCCCCTCAAGGGGTCTCTAAGACCAAATCAACTTACTCACTTCGGCATATAACTCATCATCATGCAAGTGATGAAGAATGTGATCTCTCAAATCTATGCCTATAGACATAGAAGATAGCTCATGCTGTCTCCTACTCAAAGCATCTGCGACAATATTCTCATTCCATTTGATGTAGTGAACATCAAAATCATATTCACACAAGAACTCCATCCATCTACGCTGCCTAGCATTAAGATTCGACCGAGTGAAGATGTACTTTAGAATCTGATGGTCTAAATGAAGTTCAAATCAATGTCCTAAAAGGAAGTGTCACCATCTCACTAAAGCATGCAACATTGCTACAAGTTCAAGATCATGGGTAGGTCGATAGTTGAGCTCATGAGTCTTTAGCTTCTTGGACTCGTAGGCTATAGCTCACCCATCCTGCACAAGGACTTCCCCTAAACCATCTAAAGAAGCATCTGTGCAAACTACAAACTCTACTGAAGGCTCTAACACTGCAACAATGGATGCACTGGTCAATGCTCTCTTGAGCTCCTGAAAAGCTCGATCACACTTCTCAGTCCACTCAAACTTCTTTCCCTTTCATTGAAGAGAAGTAATAGGATGTGCCACTTGAGAGAACCCTTCAAAAAACTATCTGTAATAACTGGCTAAACCCATGAAACTCCTCACTTCAGTCCTTAAGGTAGGTGCTGGCCAATTCATAATAGCTTCAATCTTCGATGGGTCTACTGAGATCCCATCGCTAGATATCACATGGCCCAAATACTTGACCTCTGATCTAAAGAAGGCTCACTTCGACAAGCTGCCATAAATTTGATTATCTCAAAGGCACTGCAAAACTTATCTTAGGTGCTCTTCCTGCTCTCTCTCACCCTTCAAATAGATCAAGATATCATCAAGGAACACCACCACAAACTTGTCAAGGAAGGTACAAAATACTCCATTCATAAGACTCATGAATACAACTGGAGCATTTGTAAGATCAAATGGAACCACAGTGAACTCATAGTGGCCATATTTGTTGTAGAATGCGGTTTTGTGGTTATCACTATCTACTATCCTCAATTGGTGATAACCCGACTTAAGGTGAATCTTAGAGAAAACTCTGGCACCTTGAAGCTGATCAAACAGATCATCAATCCTAAGAAGTGGATACCAATTCTTGATGGTTACCTTGTTCAACTATCGCTAATCCATACATGACCTAAGAGATCTGTCCTTCTTCTTTATGAAGATAACAGGTGCACCCCAAGGAGAAACACTAGGACAAATGTGTCCTTTCTCTAATAGTTCCTCAAGCTGTGACTTGAGCTCATTAAGCTCATTAGTGGTCATCCTGTAAGGTGCTTTGGAAACTAGTTCTACTCCTTGTATAATATCTATATGAAAATCTACTGCCCTTTGAGGAGGCATACTAGGTAGCTCCGAAGGAAGCACATGTGCACACTCTTATAGAATGGGATGGTCATCTAATGAGGATTCTTGCTCTGCCTCGTCTTCCCTAGCGCTGATGGTGATAGAAAACATCTGACATCCCTCCGCATGCTTCGCTTAAGCTACATAGTGGAGATAATATGAAGGGATACATGCCTCTGGACTCTAGATATCACAGTAGTGTTGCCATCATAATCCAAGCATTTGATCAACTTCTTACAACAATCCAATTTGGCCTTGTGAGCATATAACCAATCCATGCTAAGAACTAGTTTGTAAGATCCAAGAGGTGTAACTCTGAGGTTTGCTAAGGTGGTCAAACCACCATTCTGAATCGATCACTCCCTAACCAAAGAGGTAACCAAAACTCTAGCTCTTGAAGCTAACTCCACCTCCCATATAACATCTTGCCTAGCTGCCACTAGCCCGCAATGCTCCATGACCAATGGAGAAACAAAGGAGTTAGTAGATCCAGTATCAAAAAGGATAGAAACTACACTTCCTTCGATCATACCTGATGCCTTAATGATTGTGGCCTGATGCTCAACCTAGTAGTTATCAACCACTGCAAACACTCTATGGGAATGACCCATGTCCCCAACTGTAGGCTCAAACATCACTACCTACGGACTTCCCTTCTGAGGACATTCCCTTGATATATGCCCCATGGCACCACAAGTATAACTTGGTCCATGATTCTGAACCTGAATTCCCTAAGGTCTAGACTGCTGAGATTCTCCTGTCTGCGTAGACTCACTATATCCCCCTTTATAGGGCTGCTGTGACTGAGTTGGGGGTGTATAAGGGGCCTAAGATTTATGACCCTTCTCAGGACCTAGAGAGTTCCACTGCTTGGGCTTTGAGCCCTACTGTCCTTGTGGTGGCTTTTGTGCCTAGCTCTGCTAGGATTGCTATTACTGTTGAGGCTGTGGGGATTTGAAATTCCCCAAATTGTTCCTATGATTCCCTTTCCAAGGGGGCTTCTGATTGCTAGAATTCTGAGGTGTGGAGTTACGGTTCTGAGATCCTCTATTAATATCCTTAGCTATGACTGCTCTCTCAACTATGTAGTGCAAGTCTCCTAGTGGTCTCATGCGTTCCATGTCATATAAAGTGTGGTTCAATCCCTTGATAAAGTGGTTGAACTGAAGTTTCTCATCCTTCATGTACTCTACATAAGGGAGGAGCTCAAGGAATTTTCTCTCATATTGAGCCACTGAAAATCCTCGCTGCTGTAGATCATGAAATTTATCTATACGATGCTGCCTGAACTATTCTGACAAATATCTGGCCCTAAACCTTTCCAAGAAGGTTTCCCAAGTGAGGGTATCTATGTCAAAGTGGCCTTTGAACTCCTCCTGTCTCTACCATGTGGAGGTCATCCCTCTCAAAAGATGAATTGCCATGCGTGCTTTAAGATTACTCCCATAAGGGTGCAATCCAAAGCACCATCCAAGGCTTATAAGCCAAGATTCAACCTATGTACCCTCGATAGATCCCACAAAAGGTGGTGGGTTGAGTCGAAGCAATTCTCTTACCTGATCACCTATATCAAGAGGTGGTCTCTCATATATGCAAACCTCATCTCTGGGTGGAGGATCTAGTCCTCTAATGGAACCAACTTTTGGCTCGGCCTGAACCTCTGCAAATCTAGTAGGACTCATACTACATTCCCTAGCTGAGGATCCATGTCCTTTCATACCCTATTGTACATTCTAGGGTACAACTATAGGCATACGATCAAGAATAAGTCCTACAAGGTTCTGAAAGGCCTGTAGTAATTCTGCATTCACATTGAGATGTGGTTCGGGAGGTGGAACCTGGTTCTCCTCTTGAGCCTTTACCTCTGGCTATACCTCTTCCCGAGATAAAGAGACATGCCTACATCCATGTCCATGTCTGCAAGCTAATCAGGTGAGTGGAGGCATCCTGCACACATAACAACACAAAAGTTTAGTGACTATGAAGTGTATTAGGTTCCCAAAGTCAACTAAACCTAGCTCTGATTGTTAGAAATAGGGAATACTGAGAGGGGGGGTGAATTCATATTCTAAAAACTTTATCTTTTGCCCAATTATGGATATAACAGGTTGAGAGGGGGGGTGAATTCATATTCTAAAAACTTTATCTTTTGCCCAATTATGGATATAACAGGTTGTCTTTATACATGTATAACATAAGAAGCTAAACAAAATGCATAACAATAAAGAATTCATAACACATTATTTGTTCTCGAGGAAACTTGGCCAAGGGAAAACCCCGACGGGGATGGTACCCACAAAGATCCACTAATCAAAAGTATCCTGTTAAGGATGTTGACCCTGTTAGAAGTCTATTACAAGCATATAGTGTATCAATCCTGATTAAGGGACTATAGGCCTTGTTAGAAGCCTTAACCCTATTAGGAGTTGGTAGTACAAAATGTGATTACCAGCTGAGCCCACTGCCCAAACAAGTAATGTACAATATACACTGATTAAAAAAGAGGTTAAGGTACATAACCTTATACTACTTGCATCAATATCTCTTTGCTGATCTTTCACTATTACTTCATATATCTTGCATCATGTCACTTTTCACAACACTTTCCTTTTCTTTTTACAATTATATTTATACAAGTTATTAAGGCTAATAACTTTACTTGGTCGGCTGCCATATTAAAAAATAAATTTATCTAAGGGTAAACATCTAGGATGTCATCCCTTTATATTATTAATTCATTATTTTGATAAACAAAATAATCCCTTAACTCTTTACTAGTTCTGTCTTCATATTCTGTCCTGTCGGCTTCACACTGTCTTTGGTAAAATTGTCATAACTTCTTCCATACATGCCATAATGACTTGCGCTTTGAGATGGGTCATCATTAGTCACCATAGAGTCTATGTTCAAGTGCGCAAGCACTGAAATCACTCTAGTTAATGTCACAAACAAAAACTGTATCCGGGTACATTGGTAAAATACTGTCACATACTTAGACAAATTTGCAATGCGCTTTGTCATACTTGCTCTTTGACTTGTACGATCTTCATGTGGATCATATGTTGCCATAATGACAACATCTATGCAATCAACTCAGCCAAATTGCCAACAATCTTCCCCTTTGTCATTGGTGGCAACATATGAGAAAATTGGCTAAGTGTTCTAAAAAATTATCAAAATTGTGGCCATAGTATAACATATATATACCATCCTTATAACTCCTCAAAAATATTATCTCTAATACAATACTCCCCCTAAGAGTATCAATCCTTATCAGTATCAATTTTCTGCTAAATATCTCTCCCCCTTTGACAACAATGACAAAATAACGGTAGGGAGGGCTACAAAATTGTATCACAAAATTTATACCTCAATTTATTTATCGCAAAGCTGATAGGCTTGCAACACAATCTGAAAAATCTGTCTTCATGGTTTCTATCTCCTTTTCCCATGATTTCTTAATGGAATCTACCACATTGAGTAGTGTGCTCAGTCCATAAGATGCTATTTGACATGCTTGGAGGTTTTCAAAGTTAAATTTCTAAAAAGACATCTTAGCTGTAAGACAATCTTCCAACTGCTCTTCAATAACACTTAACTTCACAGAAGCATGCTCTCTCAAAAGAGTATATGTTCTTAATTTCCTATCTTTCTCATCTTATACAATTCTGATTTCATCATACAGTTGCCTAACTTTCTTCTCAACATTACAGACCTTCACATTAGGGTTAGATAGAAGGTTTGTTTCATTTAGAATCTCTGCTTCCTTCAATTTTATCTTCTGATCTTCCTCAACTGTCAAAGTCTCTGATTTTGTACATTGTATGTACAAAGATTTTCCCATTTCCAAATGTTTCCTCAAATCTTTGATACAGATATCAAGAGTATTGATATCATTGCTGATGTACTGATTGATGTTCAACAACATTCTAGCCTCATAGTCTGCCCGTGCTTTCACTTTTGCAATATCAGATAAGTTAGTGAACTCATCATCAAAAGTGCTTATCACTTTCTTTGCTTTCTCCATAGGGTTTGCTTCTACAATTTGTGTGGTCACAATAATTTGTAACTTTTTAGTGAGGTCCTTGAGACATCCTTCTAAACTTTTAAGTTTCTTATTCTTCCCAATGATTTTGCTCAAAGATGTGATCAATTCCATTTGATCATCATCATCTACTTCTTTTCCCAAATCCTCAAACAAAGATCCAGTTTGCTTCTTCTTTCCAGTTTCAGGAGTAAGACTGATTTCTTCTATAGAGGGTATAGGTGCTTGTACTTTTGATACTTTGGGTTCTTCAACAATAAATCGGGTCTGCTTTGCTTCTGCAGTTCTATCCGGTTCATTAAGAGCCGAATTGTCAACAATGTTCTCTAGATTCTTGAATATCTTATCATCAGTATCCAAGGTGATCTTTGTACCTTCAACATTCATAGATTCTTCTTCAATGTTTATAGCTAGTGGAGAGGTAATGTCCTCTTGTTCTGCTTCTTCTACTTGCTCTGCTGCAACTGATGTCTCTCCAACAATTTCTGCCATAACTTTAATTATTGCTTGTTCAGTCTCTGCATTCACTTGTTCATATTGTCCTGCCATGATCTGAATGGTTCTCATTTTTGTCCTCAAATGGGTGCTAAGGGGCTTCAAAATTTGTTTAAGATGTTCATCATCTCTTACATCACATAGTTTCTTCACAAGATTCTCTCTGATAGATTTGTCTTCTTCTTGTGCTCTCATCTTCCTGTTAACAAGTTTCTTTAATAAGTCATCAGTTATCTTTCCCTGAATAGTGTCAAACTTCTTATTAGACAGAATCAAATGCTTGACCATTGCATTTTCAAGATTCAATTTATCAGAATAGTCATAAAGGTCATAGTATTTATTCATTTTAGTGAAGGCTCCATCTTTTATAATTTCTTCATTCACTCTCTCAACTCTAGGTTTCCATGCTTTCTTCTTGACAAAAGTGTTATCATCTTTAATTTATGCAATTTTCCTAGGTACTGGTGGCACCAAAGTTTTCTGCCTCTTACCAAGTCTAGTAGCAATTTCTTTCACTCTCTTGGTCAGTGTGGAGGAGGTAGATCTAGTAGGTTTTCTTGCTACTTGTTCCTTCTCAGGTTCCTCTACTTTCACCTTGACTAGTAATGCACTAGATGATAAGGGAGGTACAGACAAAATCTCTTTCTGTCCAATATCTCTGATTGATGCTGCTATCTGCTTTGCCACTAAGAATTCTCTCTCTATCATTCTTGTATCCTTCAATATTTTCTTAATAGTGCTCTCAAATCTTTTCTTAGACTGTAATCCTCAAGTATAGCCTTTGCGGAGTTGAAATTTTCTTCAAAAGTTCCAAATCTATTACTGTGAGTGTCAACCTTGCACTTAAGTAGCCTATTCACATATTCTTTTGTCTTAGTTTCAGATATTTCATAGCCAAGAGGGTCTATGAACTCAATTCTAGGTTCAACTACTTCAATGTATGTAAAGTTAGTGTCAACCATAAAACATACTTCATTCTTGTATTTCTCCACAAGAGACTATGGAATCCTTGATCTGCTAGACACAATATTCTGAAATGTCTTAATAACAAGTACTATACTCTCATTAACACTATCAATAACATGCTTTCTGTATACTACATTAATCCTTTCCATTGTAGTTTGTCCATCATTCCAATCATTTCCTATGGTGTAAGGAAATCTCCTCAAAAGATGAAAAAACATGTAAGTGATCAAAGATGAAAATCTAAATTGTGCATACTTTGTCTTCTTAATCTTCTCCAAGTTCTCAAACAATTGAATTCTCAAAATTTCATACATATCAACTGGCACTTTGTCAACACACATCAAATAAGCTATGTGTACCATTCCAGCTACCATGTCATCCTCTCTTGAATTTGTACAAAACTTAGTTGTTAGGATTTTGCATAAGTATCTAACATCATGTTGTTGGATCTTACTAATTACAATTCCTCTACCATTATAGGATGAATTAGTGTTATCAATGACTATTTTTCTCATGTTATTCTCATTTAAAGGAATAGCTCCAAATTTAGATAGTCCAGTGACTTCATGAATCAAATCAGCTGTAATGTCTATCACTCTATCTTCTAGCCAAAACTTCCCATTATGAATTCTGCTAAGGATTATCTTAGTGCATTCTTCATTATCAAACTCATACTGCAATGCATACTTAACAATCTCATTGTCTTTCAAATGATCATATCCTTCTTTCAATGACATGTCCTTGTTGTAAATCTTCTCATACTCATTTGTAAAATAACTATCACTGATGGTTTCTAACTTGCATCCAAGATAACTTCTTACATTCTCTAAATGCAAAACTCCGTCTGGTATGGATGATAAAGCTAACTTAAGGTCTTCTTCAAAGGGTTCTACTGGTTCCCTCTTCATTCTAGGTCTATTTTTATCTCTGACATTGTGAATTAAAGATACATCCATGATTACTTCAAATTCCTTTTACCAATTCACAGATCTGTCAAGTAAAATACCTTGATTTCACGATTTTAGGGCTTGCATAGATTCGACGCTCAAATCCTTCACCAAATCATTTGCAAAAAGCTTCCAATCACTGCTCTTTGATCTCCTTAACACTTGTATTCACTTTGATGATCAAATAACACCAATCATAACCTTTTATTACTTCAATCTCACTTAGGTCTGACATCGCATTCAATTCTTTTGCCGTTTCTTTCCAAAAAGCTATTTCTGCTATCCTGCAAAACTTAAAACTTCTTGCGATCTCACAAAACATAATATTTTTCTTTGTGCTCTTAACCATAGCATTAGAATATCATAAACTACCTTTTATTAACTATGCAAGACTCAATTCATCATAAATCTACTTCTACACTAATCTAAGTTCCTAATCTACTATAATTTTCATAAATTAAGTGCTTTGAGATAGGTCAGGTAAGGATTCATTCTTACCACTTGATACTTCACCTTTCTGATTACCTTCAATGTTGAATATGTCTCCTTGATCTGTGCTTTTAACAAAATTCACTTCTTCTGTATTGCTACAACAACCTTTTTGTCTGTTACTTGCATCTTCATTTCTTCTTTCATGATTTCTAGGGTTAGGGTTAGGATGAAAAAATCCATTGTTCATTCTGCAAAACCTTGCTATATGTCCAATCTTGTTGCATATCTGACAAACAATTCCATTATTTCCATATCTTGGTCCAGGTGGATTAATCTGTGATCTGCAATTTCTAGCAATGTGTCCAACCTTGTTGCATCTATAACATATTACTCCATTTCTTCTATTCATATCTTCAGTAGGTTTCTTATCTGCATTGTTAGTATTCCTAAACATTCTACTATTATTATTATTCTCAATAAATTTAGGTTTCCTACATTCAATAGCTCTATGTCCAAATCCATGACAGTTATAACAATAACCATGAAGAGGTTTAAATTGCTTACCTGTGCAATCTCTCTTCATATGACCAATAGTATTACAAGCAAAACATCTACCTTTGAATTCTCTTTGCATACCTTTGGATGATTCCTCTTGTTTCGGTGATTCTTCTTTTTTAGGTGTATCTTCAAATTTGTTGATCTCATCAGACTTCTTTTCATCTAAGCTTTTAGATACCTTCAGATCTGGTTCCTTGCTTTCATCATTTGCTTTTAGAGTGTTGAATCCAAGACCAGTCTTATCATAGAATGGTTTCTAAAAATATGCTTGTTTATCAATCTTCTCACTAGTTGAATATAGCCTTTCAAGTTGTTGCTTGGATTGAGTCAGTTTTCCTTTCACAATCTTGTGGTAGTTCAACATATTGCAAATTGACTTTCTCAAGTTCAGATGTTACATTTCGAAGTTTAGATTTCAGTCCTTCATTTTCAATTTTTAGACTTTCATTCTTAGATTTTAGATTCACTTCATTCTTGCCATTTCCATCTTTCAAACTAAGCTTCAAATTTTCTATCTTCAATTCATGCTTAAGGATCTCATTTTATTTTTCCACATTGTCATTACAATCTTCAATAAAAAATTTGGATTCTTTTTCAGATCTCAGATCTTCCAATTTGTTTTTCCATTTCTCAATGAGGTTCTTTGCATCATCATATATTCCTTTCAGAGTGTCTCTTTCATCAGTAAGCATATCAATTTGTTCAAGAGATTCTTCAAGATTCTTCTGTAGTTGATCCATATCCATAGAGATCTTACTCAAGCTGCTAGGCTTTCCTTGAATGATTCTTTTTCGAGTAACTAGGCTCTGATACCAATTGTTAGAAATAGGGAATATTGAGAGGAGGGGTGAATTCGTATTCTACAAACTTTATCTTTTGCCCAATTATGGATATAACAGGTTGTCTCTATACATGAATAACATAAGAAGCTAAACAACATGCATAACAATAAAGAACTCATAACACATTATTTGTTCTCGAGGAAACCCTGGCCAAGGGAAAACCCCGGTGGGGATGGTACCCACAAAGATCCACTAATCAAAAGTATCTTGTTAAGGATGTTGACCCTGTTAGGAGTCTATTACAAGCATATAGTGTATTAGTCCTGATTAAGGGACTGTAGGCCTTGTTAGAAGCCTCAACCCTGTTAGGAGTTGGTAGTACAAAATGTGATTACCAGCTGAGCCCACTGCCCAAACAAGTAATGTACAATATACACTAATTAAAAAAGAGGTTAAGGTACATAACCTTGTACTACTTGCATTAATATCTCTTCGCTAATCTTTCACTATTACTTCATATATCTCGCATCATGTCACTTTTCACAACACTTTCCTTTTCTTTTTACAATTATATTTATACAAGTTATTAAGGCTAATAACTTTACTTGGTCGGATGCCATATTACAAAATAACTTTATCTAAGAGTAAACATCTAGGATGTCATCCCTTTATATTGTTAATTCATTATTTTGATAAACAAAATAATCCCTTAACTCTTTACTAGTTCTGTCTTCATATTCTGTCCTATCGACTTCACACTGTCTTCGGTAAAACTATCATAACTTCTTCCGTACATGCCGTACTGACTTGCGCTTTGAGATGGGTCATCATTAGTCACCATAGAGTCTATGTTCAAGTGCACAAGCACTGAACTCACTCCAATCAATGTCGCAAACAAAAACTATGTCCGGGTACACTGGTAAAATACTGTCTCATACTTAGACAAATTTGCAATGTGCTCTGTCATACTTGGTCTTTGACTTGTGTGATCTTCATGTGGATCATATGTTGCCATAATGACAACATCTATGCAATCAACTTAGCCAAATTGTCAACACTGATACCAAAATGTCATGCCCAAAAAGTGAGCAAAACATAACAATAATTTTTTTTCTAAAAATCTACTAACCAAGTACAAACAATCACAGTTACGCAACTAAGAAGAGAACACTAACTAGCACAAGACCCTATGTGCATGCAAAATGGTGCAAATAGAAAATAGGCAACTGATAATATCGAAGAGTCTGGCAATACCCCAAAGGTCAAACTATAGAAAGTTGACCAAGTTGACCAAAAGTCAAACTTCATCAAACAACTCCCAACTATACTATAGGGTACCCTAGACTACTAACAACCATAGTTGACCAAAAGTCAACCATGCACTAAAGAATGTGCAACCAAGCTAAAAGGGGTAAAAATGCAACCATAATACTTGGGCATGCAAACTGAGGTGTTTGACCAAGGTTTGACCAAGAGTTGACCAAAAGTCAACTGTGCCCAAACATGTCCAACAAGGTTCAACAAGGGTTAAGAGATGTCAGGGTAAGTTTACATGCACACAAACTGAGGTGATGTCCAAGGTTTGACTAAGTTGACCCAAAAGTCAACTGTGCATTAAATTGGCTTACTACAAGCATCGAAAGTTTACATCAAGACTGGTAGAGGTTGTGCACGCAAATTGAGACACTTATCCCAATTTTAAATAGAGTTGACCCAAACAACTGTGTATGATACTAGGTCATCAAGCCAAATAAGGTCATTTAAGACCCATGACAAGACCCTAGGATGATGATAAGAAGAAATCGATAACTTCAAAATACAATATACAGTAAACTTTTAAATAAATCTTTAATAAAATAAATCTTTTCTATAAGAGGCAAGTTAACCTATATAAGATTCGATTTTGTTTATTTAGAAATTAACCATGTCTAACATACTAAATTTACACTGTTATTTCAAAACAAAAATTTAAATGTACATTTGCTTTTAGTATAACAACTAATTTAAACATGCCAATTATAAAATAATTTAATCAACATACTCGATAAAGAACCAATTGAAAAGATATAGAAATAAATATATTTAAAATTAACTTTTACAAAAAAAAATTCCTTATTTACTATATTATTCTAACTTAATGTTAATAATAATAACCTAGTTATAATTCCTTCCCCATCCCTGCCTATCATCTGTACACAAAATGCGGAGGCCTTCAAGGATAGAGAAGGCATTGTTAAGAGAAACATATATTTCCTTATGAATTTCCTGCACATCCAAAATCTTGAGAAGGATGACTGGTTTTATGCATATTGGAACCAAGATGAAGTAGGCTTCACAGACTTAGGAAGCCTATCAGACTTTGTTTTAGGAAATCTAATTAATTTATGGTTGGAAGAAGGCAAGGAACCCGCAGGTAGACCACATTAGATCACCAGTCCTGTACCTTAAAGATGAGGTAATTAGAAGGAGATAAATGAGCTCCCCACTGATAAAAGTTAAGGCTTCTAATTACTATGGTATTCAGAATCAAAGGAGACAAAGGCTACTGCAATGTATGAAGAAAACACTTTCCTATTGTCATCAAAATCTTCAATTTAGAGGATAAGTTTTATTGGTAATTCAGTCTTACCACCAACTCTGCTGTAAACTCCCTCATGGTTTCCTCCTAAAGAAGCATTACATTTTAGTTTTTCTTGTTTCATATATATCATCATCCCTTGGCTCTGCAATAAAGCATAGATCATAATCCAATTATATTAATCTTGGTTTTCAGTATTAAAGAGATTCAGATTTAGGTAAACCTCAAGATGCTTATATTAAGATGGTTGATATTCCTTTAGATGATTAGAATATATTGTGAAGATAGAATTCTATTCAGTAGACCCTATTGATATTTAGAGTTCTTAGGTCAATTTAATTAAAGATAGGCAATTGTACATCTAGAGAATGGTACATCACCATTATGATATCAAAATCTACACCCTCTCTCTTAGTTAGTAAGGAAATTTAAGCATAGGAATGATTGGACCCACTGCCCATGGTTTCATCAAGACTAGTTGTTTTGATTTTTTCAATAATAAGGAATAGGATTTACTTTATTGGGCTCTATGTGCTGCTATGAACTTTTCATTTGTTTCGATATAAGATAGTTAAACTTATTAATAAGTACCTAGTTAAGATGTTTTTTCTAGCTTGATAACTCAAACAATGGAGCATGGCTGCTTCGTGCTTATTATAGATTAGATAGCAATTTTCCTCTTAAAGATCTATGGACAAAGCATTTAGTGATAAAGGAACTCTTTCTTAGTGTAGTAATATATAGGAGATTTATTAACAGTATATGAAGATAGTACTTTCTAGATCATATTCAGGAAACATGGCTATAGCTCCATATCTTTACGCTAAAATAGATATCACAGGTAAAAGAGTAAGTATCATTCCTTTTGCTAGTAAGGTTTCATCTCAAATTAACTAACTCTCCTGATATGAATTATCCAAAGCACATATTACAATTTTGTGTGGACTTTTTAACAAGGTTAGTAGATTGAGCTATAAAATGACAGGTTCAGATATCAACTTTTGGAAGCATTTCACAAGATAAGACATCGAGGGTGGCATCCCTAAGGCAGTTTCAGGTTCCTACAAAGGACTG
Organism: Chamaecyparis obtusa; assembly: GCA_027943335.1. Lineage (NCBI taxonomy): Eukaryota > Viridiplantae > Streptophyta > Pinopsida > Cupressales > Cupressaceae > Chamaecyparis > Chamaecyparis obtusa. The sequence continues at coordinate 190,523 of BSBK01008681.1, read as the reverse complement.
TCTTCAGAAGATCAACAACATCGTCAAAACAAGATTCACAAGGATTTTGCGAATATCTCCAAATACTGTTGTTTAATAATCTTGTATTAAGCATGACTTACGATTGAAATTGTACCAAAAGCAGTAGGAATGCCCACTAGGAATTGTTTGTATCATTATTCCAGACTAAGGTCCCAGGCAAGGCTAGAGGTTTTCTCAACCCCGCTCTTTCCTACCAGCGCCTGCACAGAGCGGGGCCTAATGCAATTTTTTATTTATAGATTAATAATATTTTGGCTTCGGCCTTTTACCGATAAAAATAAAATAAAAATAATAAGCTAATATTAAAATATAAGAACATTCTATTAAAATAATAATAATACATTCTATTATTAAAATAATAAAAACAAAACTTTTATTGAAATAACAATATATCCTAAGCATATTAAATATGTTATAAACTAAACTTATAATAAAACAATTTTTTTTGTTTTACTTCAAACATTAAAAAACTCGTTTATAATTTCTTTTAAACTAACCCCCCCTAAATTCATTTGTTTCCTCAAGCTACTGTGGTTGCTCGCGCGGAGGGCCAAGCGCGATCGTAGAGGTAGAAAGGGAGTGGAGGAACAGGAGAGCAGGGAGGGGGAGGAGGTGGTGCGAGGGAAGGTGTGGCATGGAGCACCGCTCCCGCCCACCACACAGTGGTGGCGCGGGGAGCTGACCTTCTCCGCTGCCCCTACACGGGGTTTGGGGGTTAGGGCTTCAGCCCGCCCCCAACCTTCAAAAAAAAATTATATTTTTTTTGCCTTCACGCCCTGCACAAAAAGGAAAAATTAAATTCCATTAACGTAAGTTTATAATGGTTTTTTTTTTTAATTAATAAATGTTTACTTAATATACAATAATGTATATGTATATTTTTTTAACCAAAAAGGGGGTTTAACAATTATTTTATTTTTATTTACTGGTGTAAAAAAAATTCCTTGAATACTGAAACTTGGGCTATTTTGAAAAATAATTTTTGTAATATTATTTCATTATTGAATAGCATAATTCATTCTTTATAACTTGCATAAATAAAAAATAAATTTTAGGCACTTTATTTCTTTACTCCAATTCCATAAATGTTTCTAAGTGTAAGAAAAAGATTTATATAATTTTTGAAATAAGGATTTTACTCTAAAGTCCATTTAACTAATTTTAAATTTTTACAAAGCAACCATACTAACATTAATCTAATAGCTCACTACTTTACATTTCTAACATGATTACGAATTAAACTTAGTAAATTAAGTGATAAATATAACGAACCAAATGCTAAGATAATCGTTAAATCCTATTTCACAAAATATCATAAGATTTATCCTTTATTCATTTCTAAAATTTTCATACGTTTCTTTCATAATGAATTTATATGGAAACCTCAATTTTACATTTTGTCATAATATCCCATATTAACAAAATTTTGAATTTTCCCATAAACAAATTTTCTCAAATGTTTTTCTAAATTCAATAGATTAATTTTACAAGGGAATTCCCCAATTCTGAAATTTTTGACATATACTTGAAAATAAATTTACAACAATTTTCAAATGGAGATTTTGTTTTTCTTCTCTAAGTCCATAAATCTAACAAGCCCTGCGCCCAGCTGGGTGTAAATGTAAGGTTGACCACAGAGGCTCACCTCCCAACCTAGGCCATTTCATGGCCACCCTTGAGCTAGGGGATCCAAATTGGAACATGATACAAACAAAACTCATACATGAAGGAAGTAGACAACATGAACACACTTCAACAAATTTTTCCAACATGGTTTAACAAGAGGAAGACCTCCAAGAGACCTTCTTGAAATAGGGTAGAGGTGGACTACCAAGTGGAGAAGCCATAGTACAAATACAAATTTCCCAAGCCACACATGGACTTGGGATTACCATCTTCAATAAGATGCGGTCTAATCTCCTTATGCCTCCAAGGTGCCCGCAGGCTATACTTGACATCATGGATATCATGAAACCCCATGTTTATCACTCCATGCATGGGAGACTCTACACATCTTGTGTCTTCTTCCTACTACCCCCTTCAAGGTTGCTCCACCTTCCCTAGGTTGAGTAAGCCTTGAAGAATCCCATCCCAAATAGAATACACAAAGGAAATAACAATTTACATAACTTAAATTTCAAACCAAAAACCTTGAAAAGCCATGGACTCCATTAATGAAGCTCCAAGCTCAAACTCATGCAAGAAATTAATAAAAATATCACAAGATCCTACCTTGACCCAAGGAAAGGATGAAAACTGAAAATGCAAACTCCTTCCAAGCTAGTCCTTCCTAAGCTCCTTCAAAACTGAAAAGGTCTCCAAATCAAGAGAGTGGGTGAACACTCAAACCTTTCCCAAGGCTTTGCCTAAATAGGCAAACCTCCTAAAAACTAGGATCCAATCAGAAGAGAGGAAGAAACTTCCATTCCCTTCTTCCCACTTGCCTTCCTTCACCATAAATGGAGTTGAATGCAAGATGGGAAGAAGAGAGAGGTTAACCAAAACCTCACAACTCTTCAAATTCGACCGACATGGAAATCTTGACTTTAGGGGAGTCATAAATGAATTTTAAGGCTCTTAATGGGCTAAAAATGACCCCTAACCCTTAAGTTACCAACCTGGGTAGTTAAAAATTGACCCCAGTTAACCTATGGGAGCCCAAATGACCCTCCTAAACTCCACCCAAAGTTTACACATGGATTTCTAAGTCTTGGTCGACTAACTAGAAACTTCCCAATCCAAGTTAAGTTGATTCTACTCTAAGGTTAAACCCTAGTGAAGCCCTTGACCCAATCAAATATAATTTACTAACCATGCCAACACTTAAGCCACAATTTTCCAAATTTAGAAAATTAATTAAAACAAATGACATGGTTAATTCACAATTACATTTACTAAATTAAATACATGCATGCAAACCACATTCACGTAGTAAAGACTATACAACAAGGTCCACGTTTCTTTATACAAAGAGGACCTTGGAATGCACGATATAAACATAGGTTCCAATACTGGATCCCCGCATTTAGATCCATGGTCAACTTATCATGCACACTCATTGCACACATCAGTAGGTTCAATCAACATGATATAAATGATATAAACACAATACATCATCAATACTGCATGGTTTAAAAACTATGTTTGTAAATGAATCAACTAAGCATAACTTCGGTTTCCTAAACCAACTTTTCATCACAATCATTTTAAACATCATATAACATCATGTGTGACATCATCATAACTGAAACTAAATCAAAACATGTAGTATATCGAGTGTACCCTAATTACATAATCAATATAAATCATGGAAAATAAAGCAGTATAAATCTGACTATCAGGTAGGTCTCACATAACTACAAATGCGCAACTTCTAGGGCCACTTTTTTTTGACTTGGACTTGATTTCATAAACAAACATTGGAATATTAAGTGACTTTCCGTACGGTCAAATATGTTGAATGAAGAGTTCAAACAAATAGAATTTTTAATGTTTACAAATGAAGAACAAGATTTTCATCATTAATATAGTATGATAAGTTAGATATGAAATGGGCATGTGCACCATCCAAGATGTATAATGCACTCATATTATGGCTTGATAGTGACAAAGCCTAGGCCAATCCTTAGCAAACCAAACCATAATTGAATGTCTTATTATGCAAGCAGGCTATGATTGTCATAAAAATAAAAAATAATAGAGGCTTTAAGAATATTTGAGCCTCATACATATCTTTCTAGTAGCCAAATGTGAGCAAGGAATAATGTGAATGCATTTTTGAGTTGGTCAAACTTTCACCAATACAATGTTACCACAATGTATGCAAGGTTGAGGAGGTAGGTCTCTTAGGTTTTCAATTGTACAAATTGCATATAGTATCAATTTTTACAACTCTTTTATTCAATATTTTGTAATTTTCAAGAATTGAAAAATCTAAAAACTTATTTCATATTTGATGAAAACTCTAATGAATAGCAAGGACAATCAAACCCTAAATAAGATTCTCTATTTATTTTTTTGACATCCTCCTCATATACAAGACAAACTAATGGGTAAAGTTGACAAAAAAATAATCAAAACTCCAAGCTTTGGTTAATAGGTTAAAAAAATTCAAATACAACTAGTTTAGATTAAATTATCCTCACCACATGATTGGAATATAGAGTTATATCATATAGATTCTATGAGTGGTTGATTAAATATATGCCCAAATAAGAGGGAGAACACATGATAACTTTATTCCACATAATTATCACACAAGTAAAAGAGAATAAATATTAAAATCTAATTTGTGTATATTATTTCTTGATCCACAAACCAATGCAATGATACATGCAAGTTGTAAGAGGTTCCCTATTCATTAGTGCTAACACAAGGGAATATTTTTGGGAAAGTGGTGAACAATTTTTGACCATTATGCATGCAACACAATGAGGTCCCATAATATTTTTGAGAAAATATATTGCGAGTTTTTTGTTGTTGGGATCCTAAATCACTTTGATAGACATGTGAATTCTAGGGTAAAGGAAAACTATCCACAAAAGATAGTGAGGAGGCTTGTCATACTTAAGACTAGGCATACATACCCCTAGCTAGGCCAAACATTTAACACATCATGATCCTTTCTATTGTGATGGAGAGCCTTTCAATGGAGAATTTATAGTCCATTATCTCCCTCAAATAAAATTCGTTATGCTATAGTACACCTTTTACATAGAGTGACAAGGATGAGCCTCCTAAGTTTCAATGATAATCCCACATTTATCAAAACTATGGTTCTATTTATGATTACAAGTCTAAGGATGCCCCTAATGCATAGTGCTAGGGTAAAGATAAATCCATATTAGATGATATGGTGTTTACAAATGAGTTGCTAGATAGGACATTCAATATTAATCAACAAGTGATTTTTAATAAGGTTAAATATAATTTATTATATTTATTTTTTAAATCTAAGATTAATTTTATTAATTGATTTTAACAAGATTGAAAATCATTAGAATATGGGTGCACAAGTTCTAAATCTCTCTATTACATCTCAAATGAATGAAGTCTTTATTATTATTATTATACAATCATTGCTTTCTATTGTGTTTGGTGCGTGTTTCACATATTGAAATTAAACTTAAAATTAATTATACAAATTTGAATTTGGGATGAAAATGAATCCCCTTGTATCTTAATCCCCAAGATCTACTTACTTATGTTCTCCTCTCACATCCCAGTGACGGTGTCAAGTGCACCATAAATAAATGATCTGAGTTTTTCTTTTTAGTGGGCCTACCTAGAGAAGTGATCACTCTAGGGGATGGCCTCAACTCCAGTTTTCCAACAAAGTATAAATAGTGGGGGTGAATAAAAAGACATGCCTCTTGAAAGTGGAATATTATCAATCTAGGATAAGCCTCTAAGAAATTTGTAACTTAAAGAAATGAATGTGGAGAGTGGGTCAACCTTTCCTTCTGACTAATTACAGTCAATTTTCCCTTTCATCTATGGATTTAGACCTCAGTGTGTTCTTGTAGCATATAAATGATACCCTTAGTTGAGCTTGTAAAGAGAAGAGTTAAACTTTTTTACCATAATTTCTTATGTACATGCAAGGATTGATACTCCATTTGAGTAGGCATGTTGGTGTGTTTTATGTTCTTGAATGTTTAAATCTTCTTCCTCACTTGACACCAAAAGGGGATAAAAATCCAAATTGAACCATAGGTAATGGGATTTCTTTTTCATTCATGAATGCATGTTTGCATATTTAATCAAAGTTCCAAGTTTAAATCATGTAGGAGTGTATGGATTTTATATTTATGCTTAAAATTGAATAAATTCATTCATTGGTCAAGTCAAAGTATCTTGACAGAATCGAAAACCATTACTAAAATCAACAACCTCTCTTAAAATTATATTTGTGCCTAACATTGCACTTTTATTACATCTTGTTGTAATTTTGTCATATCTTGTTATGTGTTAATTATATTCTATTGTGGAATTACATAGTCTATGTGTGAAATTGCACAATCCGATTGTGTTATTGTCAAATGAACATACACAATTATACAATATTACCACATAATTGTTGCATAATTACTATAGGATTTTATACAATTTCCACATTTATGAGTGCTTTTGTTCAACATTAGTCTTGTTCCAAATTCTCAGAACAAATAGAAAACTCTAAACTTCCCACCGATGAAAACTACAACATTCAAACTATCAAACTTAAAACAACAACAATTGAAATAATAAAAAGATTATAAAAATTGAACCAAAATTGCATATCTTAGTAGTTTGTGGTGAGAAAGGTCAATATTTAACTTATCATATCATTGATCAAACTCATTAAATTTGTATGGTCCTAAAAAGTTAGCACCCCTAATTGGATGCTTTAGGACCTATTAGGCCCCATTTTGGCAGTTTCAAGGTACGATGCCCGTTATACTTAATCCTGGTAAGTTGTCATTTTTCCTCCCACTCCTATTCTCTCTCCTCGAGCTCCCATTGAAATTTGATCCCATTATCCATGGGACATGTCAGCAATGATGACATGTCCTTGAGCTTTGGGGCCCAAACTTTCCTTGAAGCTCGATGCTAGGGTTTTATTTCAAGATTTTCATTTATGGTCAGCCTAGATCAAATTTGAATCCTAAAATGATGGAGTTAGTATAAGAACCCCTTATCACTCCTCATTTTGACATACACAATAATATGAAACTTAAGATACATGATCCATTACCAAGTGCAAACATACATGATCTACAACTTTGGCAATCAAGCTATCAAGCTTTCAAGCAAGAAAAAATAATTGGATTCAAGATTTGAAGGAAAGCATCCAAGATCAAGATTTCCAAGCCTTCAATTCTTCAATATCATTCAAATCCAAGGCAATATTATCTATTTAACGCAAGTTCTTCTCCCATGATGTCCAAGTAGAGGAATTATCAAATCAAGCAAGAAGATTCATTCATTCCACCTTCTCTCTCCTCTTTGCAAGTGATTATCAAGCATATCTACATTCAATATCTAGGAGTAGAAATCATATATCTATGCATTTATGAAGGAATCCATGATTCTACATTACATTCTAAGGTAAAATCTTTGGATCTCAAGCACAATCAAGCATCTTCATGGGTATGAACAATTTCTACATCCGTCCATGAGTGTTTATGCAAGGTGAATCTATTATTTGCCTTCTTATTTACTTTCCTTTATAAAAATTCATTTCATTTCTAAGTTTGATTCTTAAATAGGGGTCTGACCAAGGAAAACCTCTTTCCACAACCTTTTCCTATTTTCTATGTGCAGGAACATGATATAGAGTTGTCAGATCAAATCTGGGTAGAACAAGTACAATCAAAAGATCTGTGAAAATTTTAGCTGAAAGCACTGGGGAAACATCACCATTCTCAACCTGTCCTAGGGACATGTTGCTAATCTGAATATGTCCTGACCATTTTGAGCTCAAATTTATGTCACATGTTAGTTTCATCTTTTGATTTTTGTTTTTGTCAATTTTAGCTCATCATCAGTTTGTTATAGTTTATTTTCAACAACTTTTTAGTGACTTATCTAATCGATCTATTACATTACTTAATCATTCTTATTTCATTTAGTATATTACTTAGTAAAGGATAGATCTTGTCCCCAATTAGTGCTTGAGTCACCTCTTGAGCCTATTGGAGACACTCTTCCTTCCTAATTTACAATTAATGAAATGGGGAAGTAATACATTTACCACTTTACTTATTGCTCCCCATTCTTATTTTCCCATTGTACAAAAGCTCAAGTGGGATATTTTATCTTTTGATCTATCATCTATTTTTTTTTCTTTTTGCTTGGTTTTACTAGTCTATTCCAAGTTGAAAAAAATGTCTTTTATCTTTGGTGAGTATATTGGCTTCTAAGTCCTTTTCTATTCTTGAGTTGGTGAGTTTCTTTTTCATTTTAGATATCTAGCTTAACTTTGGTCCGTTTTAGCTTTGAATAAAGAAGTAACTTTTTTTATAAAAATTAAAAGATTCAATCTTATTTAATATATCACATTCTTATATGACAACAATAAGATTACAATATGAAAAAACATGGAAGAATGTCAAGGAGAATTCAAATATGGAACAACTTCACAAATACCTCCTTTGGAACTATAACATCATGAATTGTAAGTACCTAACATGTGGGTATAATTTCATGATTGTTTAGCACCCACCTTAGTGCATTTTCCATAATAGGACTTCATATGACACTTAATGAAAATCTAAATTCAAATGTAGGTCCTCCATCATTTAAATATTGTTTAAAATTGAGGTAAGCCCTTATTTATAAGTGCACTCCTCTATTTTTTCTCCAATACAATAATTTATTCCATCACCTAGGCCCTATGTTACTATATGTGGCCTTTGTGTTATTTATCGACCTTAAAATCATTGTACCTTATAATTCCACATCCCTTAATCATTCAAGACCAGTGATTCTATTTTTATCATTGATTAGGTGGAACATAATGCACAATGCATTTTTTTCTCTGAGGTTTGGGCTAAAATTAGAACCGAGGCTCTGTATTGGTGATTTAGTGGAATATTAGGATTTATAGTTGACTCGCTTGAATTTTAATCCCTGAGTTATTGTGAGAGGTATATAAACACCCTATCTCACCTCATTTTGGTAACAAATATGATTATCATAAAGAATTTATGTTCAAGCAATCAAGGAAAGCATCCAAGTATTCAAGATCTAGACTTTTTTCTCAAGCATTCAAAGTGTTCTTCTCCATGAATCAAGTTTATTTCCCTCATTGAAGGCCTAGTAAAGGAGTTTTCTACCAAGGAAGGAGATACACATGCATCTACATTCATCCAAGTCTTCTTTATTTTTCTTAATCAAGTTGTAGAAAACTACAATATCCATCACACAAGGTTTTGTCTTTCAAGATTTCCTTTTGGATTTTTGTGTTACTAACTCAAGGCTATTGCATCAACATATATGATCATGTGTTAAAAGAAGCATTTACATTTCCAAGGTATGACATATCATATTTTTTAGATATAGCCTCTTATATATGAAAACACACTTTCATTTCTTTCATTTCATTTCAAGGTTGACTCCAAACAAGGGTTTGACTGAGGTAAACCCCTCTATCGAATCTTCTTCCTTATTTTTCTATGCGCAGGTAGAAAAGAGGAAATTGTTAGTACTTGATTTGGAAAGTATAGGATCTACCAGGAAGATTGCAATTGGACTCAAGAAAAACACATGGGTACATAATACCCTAGGCTTCCTCTCCCTGGGGAAAAATACCCAAGGCATTTTGTACCCTACAAATCCACTTCAAATTTAGATTGTAGGTTGGTACAATTCTCTAGTTTCTATTTCAAGTCATTACAAGTTGCTTACTATTTTCTACCAGTTTGTATTTATTGAATCTTGTCATTTTTTCTTATTTAGCCTTCTATATTGCATCATCATATCATTTTCCTCTAAATCATCTCAATTAATTTATTATTGTAAAGAATAATTGACACATTCAACACTTATGTCCTACCTGAGCCTATTGTGTCATCTTCCTCCTAATTGTGCATTAGGGAAAGGAGGATCAATCTACATTGCTTACCTTTTCTTATTGTACATTTTGGTGAACCCAACTCATAACATTTCCACTTATGATTTTGTGCTTAGATTTGATTTTATGCATTCATTGATTAAAAAAAAACATAAAATTGCATATATCTAGTTCATTGCTACATTTTATTTGCATGTTAAAAATAATAAAATCCAAAAATATTTATTTTCATGCATTCTTATGTGTGTTTAGATTCATTCATTTTATGTTTTGTTCCATTACATTAGCTTATTGCATTAAAAATGTTTGATTTCCTAGTACACATCTTTACTGCCTTTGATGTTCCATTTAATAGAGAAGACTTTGATATGATGGCTGAAGTCCTTGATGAATTCATCTCTACTAATCCTTCCTCTCAACACCCTAAACTATATTTTTTTCCAAAATTTGACTAAGGTTGTAGAAGGATTTTTAATATACAAAAATCCCCTTTATGAACCTCCCAACGATTCCTCTCCCAAAACTGCTCTCACTCAAGATGACATATTAATGTAAGAACATAACACTTCTCTCAACGATCTCCCTCTTTGAGATGAACCATTAGAGAATGATGTTGATTATTCTCTTGATATGTGCCTCCACAATGAGAGTCCCTTGGTGCAAGAGGATGACATTGTGGAGGAAAAGGGTGATATGCTTCCTAATTTCCTAAATGATACTTCCCTTCCTATCCATTTCAATAATCTTACCTTTAGAAATAGAGCAATAATGAGTTATGTTTGTCCCTTTACTAAAGTTTTTCATGAAAATACCTTATAAGTAGAGGATAATTGTTAGAGTAATAAAGTGTTTACTTATTAATTAAATCATATTGATTTAATTACTAAGTCATTTATTATCTCTTTCCACTTAAGATAAACTTTAGGCATATAATAATTAATTGATTTATTAATTATTATTTTACAACCTAGGTTTTACCTTTTTAGGGTTTCAAACTCCTTTTATTATGATTGATCTCCTCTTGTTTTGATAATAGAGAATAATAGATTGTAATTGAGAACATTCATTTTATTTGATTTGCAACTTTTATTTTTTGCACATCGAGAATGTCTCCTCTTTCATGGATCCATGCATTCAAGCCTCTTTAGCTTCTTGCCCCCCCCTCTGTGTGTGTGTGTGTGTGTGTGTGTGTGTGTGTGTGACAGGTGTTTTCATGCAGGTGTTCTTGGGAGCTGTGGGTTGTTTACTCATCAACTCCAACAAGCCTAATCAAGTCAATACCATTAAAGATACCATTCAACCTAAAAATAAACCAACCATTATTGTAAAAGGTGATACACAAACCAATTATCATGCCAAACCATACACATATACAAATAATCCTCAAGAGGATAATATCCTTGATGTCATTCTATACAATAGGAAATGGGGTTGTAATGCTATAATGTGTAAATCACTTCCCCATTTCATGAATTACACATTCAGAAGGAAGAATGCCCCCACAGGGTTTGAGAGGTGACTCAATATCTAATTGGGGATATGATCTATCCTTCACTAAGAATGTAATTGGAATGGTTATGTTATGTAATTGATCTATTAGGTAAGTCACTAAAATCTTTTAAAAATTAATTGATATTAACAAAAAATGAGCTAAAATCGACAAAAATGGAAATCAGAAGACAAAATGGACCGGTGACAAAAAAATCCAGCTCAAAATGGCAGGGACATGGTGAAAGTGGAAACATGTTCCTAGAACATGGTGAGTTTGGTGATGTGTTCCTAGTTTTTGGCTGAAACTTTCACAAATCTTACGACTACTTTTGTTCTTCCCAGATTTGATCTAACGACTCTGTATCCTATTCCTTCACATAGAAAAATGGGAAAAAGGTTAGGAAAAGGGGTTTTCCTTGGTCAAAACCCTATTTAGGAATCAACCTTTATATATGAAATAAATTGCATAAAAGGAATGAATGTTAAAAGACAAATTATTGATTTACCTTGCATAAACCTTCATGAACGGATGTAGAAATCACTCAAATTCATGAAGAAGCTTGAATGTGCTTGGATTCCAAAGAGTTGAACTTGGAATGTGATGTATAATCAAGAATACCATCACAAATGAATGGATATATGATTTCCACTCCTAGATCTTGACTGTAGATATGCTTGATATCCACTTGCAAAGAAGGATATATAAGGATGGATGAATGAATCTTCTTTCTTGACTTGAGAATTCCTCTACTTGGCCATCGTGGGAGAGAAAATTGTATCAATTGAAGAATATTTCCTTGGGGTTTAATTATCTTGAAGAATTGGAGACAAAAAATGGAGATCTTGAATTGGATGCTTGCTTTTAAATCTTGAATCTAAATCCTCAATTGCTCATGATTGCTTGAAAAATTGATACATTGATTTCTTAATGAATAACTTAAACTTGTTTCATGAATACAAAATTAGGGGAGAGGAGGTCCTTTTACACTTTGATCCCTGATTTTGGGATTCAAATTTAGTCCAGGCTGACCACAATAGAAAACCTTGGAATAGGACCCTGACATCAAGCTTCAGAGAAAGTTTGGGCCCCAAAATCTAGGGACATGTCACCATTGGTGACATGTACTAGAAAAAACAAGCTCAAATTTTGTAGAGATCTTGAGGAGAGAGAATAGAATCAAGAGGAGAAAATATAGGTTGCTAGGATCAAGCATAACATACTTTTCAACCTCAAAATCACCAAAATGGGACCTAATAGGTCGTAAAGAATCCAATTATGGGGTGCTAACTTTTTAGGACTATAAACACCCCTTCTACAAATGAAACCTTAGCACATAAGGATCCTAATAAAGTAAACACTATTCATATGCAATCTCCACCTCTTTCTTCAATTATTTCTCCAATACAAAAAAACACACCATTAACTCTTCAAGATGATTATTGGGGAACTTTGGACTTCACACCAACTTTTCATTGTAAAAACAAAATCCTATAATTTGATAACCTAACACATCATTCTAACATGTGTATGGATATTGATTAGTCATATTTAAATTTTAGTCCAATCCCACCCAAAGAGACCCTAATATCTTTTATACTCCAAACCTTGATGATGGACATGGTATTAGATGTGTGCAACAAAGGATTGAAATCCGCGAGAAATATACATCACCTTTTTCCAAAGAAACTCTGAGTTTCCAACCTTTGCATTATTCAATAAATCTATAAATTCTTCTCCTAATTTATCATACAAATAAGAGAATATTGTGTTTTATCTTTTCAATTCCATCTTAATTACTCTTCCTTTAAAAAACAAATGAAAAAATAGCTAACACAAACAAGACAATTCTTTCATTTGTATGTATTATCAACTTCTTGGCCATAATACTAATGAATGTTATGATTTTGAGTGTAGAGTTCAAGAGTTTATTGATTTTGGTTTGATTAAAATGACATGTAACAATGAATGGAACATTTTTCATGATCATTCTAAATAACATCTAAGTTCCTATTATGTTTCTCCTCACTATGTGACATTGCTAGCCTATCTTTTGGGGGCTTGTTGTCATTTATGGTGGTGAAATTTTAGGTACAATCATAATTTGTGAGAAACATAATAGTCTTCCTTATTTCATATCTCCACACTTGGGGGGAAAGGGTACTATTTCACTTCCCTATCCCAAGGACCCATTTTCTCCCTTTGTTGAGTTGTGTCTTTTATAACATGATATCCTTCCTTGCATAGAATTATTTGTTTACATAATAATCTTTTCTTTTTTAGGAGATTTATATCCCAAGTTTTCAACCTTTTCTTTTATTTAAAGTGCATGTCTATTATAAATGGCCTTTCACTTGGGGTGCATAATGCGTTGTCCTTTGCCAAGTGTTCCCTTACCAGGCAATAGGGAAGGTGTGTATATTTGATCATCCTTCCTCATTTCTCTTCCTTTCCAAAAGATCAAACATCCCTTTATTTACTTGTTTCATTTATAATGTGATGTCCTTACTTGCATGGATTTGTTTTCTTTACATCAAGAATTTCTCTCTTTTTTTTCATGAGATTTACATCCCGAGTTACAACCTTATGTTTTCTTGAAAGCGCATGTCTATTATAAAAGGTCTATCACTTAATGTATATAATGGGTTACCTTTTCCATTTCCTTCAAGATTGGGGGGCGAAGGTTTCATTTCTCAATCTCTTATTCCTTTATAAGGATTTACTTTCTCTTGATTATGTTGTAAATTTTTGTTACATGATATCCTTTCTTACACATGGAGATTGTTTATTTATGTAAGGATTTTCTCTTTTTTAAGAGATTTACATCTAGAGTTACAACCTTTTTCTTTATTGGAAAACACATGTATATCCTAAATAAATATCCTTATTTGGGGATTAGAGTGTTTTATCCTTCATCAAGAATCCCTTTCTCACCTATCAATAGAGGGATAAAAGGGTGAATTCTTGTTGGCTTCCCCCTCTTTGTCTCGAAGATGTTATCTTTGCTCAAGGACTCCTCTTTAAGGTAGATGCATTTTAACAAATATCTCTTCCTTTCAAGGGTCTCTTTCCACTTTTTGATATCCTTTTCATGATTATCTGTTCCTTAGTTAACAAGAGTTTTCACTCTTTGCTAAGGTTATTTCTATACATTGATGTTTTGAGGATATATCCCTATTATTGGATGCAGGTATCCTTGTTCTCTTTTACTTATGATGCCACCATAGTTCTATATATCCTTCATAAGGAGGGGGGAAATACATACAACCTCCTTGTACATTATGAATCTTTTATTGGTTCTTAGTCTAATTGCTTTTTGGTCCTTTGATTGACCAATTTTTTGGATCCACGCAAAAACTATGATTTCTGTAAGACTGATCACATAAGTCATCCCATGCACAAAATTTCAAATCCAACCCATGTGATAAATTTCATATGCTTCCCTATGTACAAAATTTCAAAGATGCCCCATGTGAAAAGTTTTATAAGTTGCCCCATGCACAAAATTTGATAAGCCACCCCGTGTGCAAATTTCTCAAGGTAGAATTGACTAGCATAAAATAGCTTTCTAGACTACCAATTATCCTTCTCTCTCTCTTTGAGATGAGTGAAACTAGCATAACACAACTTTATATCCTTTCCTTATCCTCCTCTTTTTCTCCCATGGACCACCTAGCATAACACAACTTGTTATCCTTTCTTTCTCCTCCCCTTCCTATCCCATGGATTACCTAGCATAACACAACTTTCTTGACTATTGGATTCATGGTCTCTCTCTCTCTCTCTCTCTCTCTCTCTCCATGCTCTCATAATTTTTCTAGTGGGTTATACCATGGAGTTTTTTTTGTCCTTGGTGCACGCTCTTTCCTTTTCCATGTGATCACTTGTGCTCTTGAAATAGTTGTCCAAGTGTAATACTAGCGATTGAGACATTAGTTTCATCAAGGTCTCTTAAACTAGTTGACTTGGAATATTAGTGATATTTAGGCATTTTGTATTTCTTTTATGTGTCCTTACACATGTAGCTACATGTTAAGATCCTTTGTTTGGGGGATAGTGTCCTCAAACTTAGTGACATCTTATCTCTTTGTAGTTTACCCATAGACATTTCTCTTTCATTTCTCTCTCTCATTTATTTTAATATGAGCATGAAATTGTCTCATACTCTTGATAAATTGGGTGACACATGTACCATTGTAAATTATAAGCACCTGACATATGTGCACAATTTTATGATTGTTTAGCATCCACATTAGTGTTTTTTCTATAATAGGACTTCATATGACACTTAATAGACATAAAAATTCAAACATAGGTCCTCTATCATTTCAATCTTTCTTAAAATCAAGGTAATCCCTTATTTCTAAGTGCGATCCTCTATTTTTGCTCCAATCCAATACTTTATTCCATCACCAAGGCCCTATTTACCATTTGTGGCCTTCGTATTTTGTTATGACCTCAAAATTAGTTGTACCTTGTAATCCCACATCCATTGATCATCTGAGACTTGTGGTTCTATTTTTAGCTCTAATTGGGTGGAACTTAGCACCTTGGGCTTTGTGTTCTTGGGAGCATAATGCCCAGGATGTTTTGTTCCTCGAGGTTTGGGCTAAAATTGGAACTGAGGCTTTGTATGGGTGATTTAGTGGGATATTTAGATTTATAGTCAGCTTGCTTCAGTTTTAAACCCAAGATGTTATGAGAAGTATATAAACACCCTATCTCTCCTCATTTTGGTAATACAAATAAATATTTTCAAGTATTTGGGCTCAATAAATCAAGGTAAGCATCCATGCATTCAAGACCTAGACTTCTTCTCAAGAATTCAAGTTGTTCTTTTGTGTGGATCAAGCTTCTTTCCCTTATTGAAGGCTTAGTAAAGGAATTTTCTATCAAGGAAGGAAAAAAACACATATCTACATTCATCCAATCATTCTTTATTTTTATCTTTCATGATTTCCTTTTGGGTTTTTTTGTTATTTCAAGGCCATGGCATCAACATATATGATCATATTCAAAGAAGCATTTGCATTTCCAAGGTATGACATATTCTATTTTTTAGATCTAGCCTCTGCTATATGACATTGCACTTTCATTTTTTTCATTTCATTTCAAGGTTGATTCTAAATAGGGGCTTGATTGAGGAAAACCTCTCTATCTAGCCTTCTTACTTATTTTTTAATGTACATAGGTACATGAGGCATAGTTTTCGGGACTTGATTTTGCAAGTATAAGATCTGTCGGGAAGACTAAAATTAGATTCAGGAAAAACACTTGGGTACAAAACACCCTGGGATTTTTATTACTAGGAACAAAACACTTTGTAACCTAAAAATCCACTTTAGATTCATATTATAGGTTGGTACAGTTCTCTAGTTTTTATTTCAAGGCATTACATGTTGCTTACTATTTCTAACCATCTGTATTTCCTGAATCTTGTCAATGTTTCTCCTGTATTGCCTCATCATATCATTTTCCTCTAAATTATCTCAATCAGTTCATTATTGCAAATGGTCTTTGACTCATTTAGTGCTTAGGTCCTACTTGAGCCTATTGGGTCATCTTCCTTCTGATTTTTCATTAGGGAAATTAGGAGAAATATACTTTTCTTACCTTATCTTATTTTACATGAACACTCTCACAACAAACCAATTTCAAAATTCAAGGATATAATTTCATCAAATATTTTGCATGAAGATTGCAAGAAAGAAGAAATAATAATAAAAGAAATAAAAGAGCTTGAACAAGATCCTAACTCAATGCAAGGTGCCTCACACTAAATGAAAAAATGATATTTCTAATTCCTCTTGAGCATTGCACATAATAAACCTAGAGGAACCAACCTTACCCATCAAATGGAGTCGATCCCATGTTAAGGCTCTCTTTTTCCATGTTATCCAAAAAAATGCATTCATCTTTGGAACACCATACTTTCTCTAGATTTTTGGAATTCCTACAGGATAATAACTAGAAAAATAATTAGAGTAGGTATCTGTAATAGTCAAAGCCCTACTTTGATGCTTATTCCACACAATTTTACCCTCTTGTTCTTTTCCTACTAATGGTAAATTATTTGATTTTTGCTTAATCTCTTCTTAGTCTTGACCAAGGTTAGCCACCAAGGACTCAATATTATTCCAAAATCTATTAGAATGATTACTTTCACTATAGTTTTTCACCCACTAATCCTCAATAGCCTCAAATTGAGATATCAAAGGGAAAAATAAATATTGCTCACATAAAAGCCTTATCTTCCAGCTAACTATCCCTCTAATTTTTTCTATCCCATTTCCCCAACCTCCATAATAAATTAGGTTTGATATAGAGACAACATATCTTCAATAAATTCCACATGTTAGAGCCTCCAAGAAGTTCAAGTTATAGAAGATATTTTCCACTCTATCCTCTAAATATTTAGCTTGAATAACCTTACTCCAAAACTTATGTTTCCTAGTGTAAACACACCATACTAGTTTGGTGCCAAGTAAAAAATTCATGTCCTTTCTCTTCCATATACCTAAAATACACTATTCCACTATTCCACTAGTCTACAAACTACTTCACCATGTTATATTTGAATTAGTCTTCACTCCATCACCATACAAAATACATATAAAGAATTTTGTATATTTAGAACTTTTGTTAGGGAGTTGAAAGATTGACATAGTATAGACAAGAACTGCTGAAAGAGAAGCTTTGATGAGAGACATGGACCAACCAAAGAGAGCCACTTACCTTTCCATGAAACAAGCATAAAATGAACTATGTCAATGAAACTGCTACATTTCATCTCCAAGGATATTTTTTTGAAAAGAGGCACGTTAAGGTACTTTTTATGGAGCACATCAAGCTCAAAATCAAGGGGGCATTGAATTTCCAATCTCTCCAAACATCCATATTTGAGAAGAAAATTTATAGACATTGAAACATTAACTTTTTGCTTTGTTTCCTTCTCATACTTCTTGGGCTTCTTTTTTAAGGTACCAACTTCTAGAGACATAGCTGTCCCAAAAAGAAGAGTATCATCCAAAAATTAGAGATGAGAAATATTGCTAGTTCTCTCGAAAACTTTTAATCCCACCAAATTAATAGCCGTACTTTCCTTAGTTATATTACGACCAAGAATATTTGGAACAATGTGAATAAGAAAGGGGATATGGGGTTTCCTTGAAGTAACCCCCTCAAGGATTTGAAAGAACTCAATGGAAATCCATTTACCAAAACAAAAAAAGTGGGAAAGGAGATGTAGCTATAAGCCAATTTGCACCAAGAATTGAAAAATCCAAACTTTCTCATGATTCTTATCATAAAATCCCAATGAAACCTTTATAAGCTTTATTCATATCTAGTTTGATTATCATCTCATATTGATTTCTAATTTGAGTTGAGTGTAGCACCCCATGAGAAATGAAAATTCCATCCAAAATCTATCTTTCATAAATTTATTGTTCTCCTTAGAATTAATACTATCGAGACAAATTCTAATCCAAGTGGTCATATCCTTGAAGATGATCTTATTTTTAAGGTACCAACTATTGAACCTTTGGTATTTGGTCTCTAGTTATTGTCATTGATGTCAATAAGACATACATGTTAGATCTCTCAGATAATTGTGTTCGTAGTACACAAGGTACAATTCCAATGATAATGGTACACAAGATGGAAATTTAACATCATGGTTGAAGTCGATTAAAGTGACTAAGAGGTGGTTAGCATAATTTTATTAATGTCCTGATACATTTATTATATCATTATTAAGGTGGTTAATAAAGGGTTAAGTATATAACACTTAATGTTTTTGATTAAGGTAACAACAGGTTTTGAAGGGACCCTGAAACCCTTTACAATACTGGAACTTGAAATAAAACTTTAAGAGTTCCATAAATACAACAATCTAGCCAAAACATAGGCCCAGACACCCCAAACCCCTCACAAAGAATCAAAGCCAAAAAAACTAGCAGAAAAACCCTTGCCAGCCAAGGAAGAACGCTGCCACCAAACAAGGGAAACAACCCAAGGAATAAACTAAGATTTTCCATTACCTCCCTTCTTCTTAGAATGAAGAGTCATTTAAAATTGAGGAGAGGAATTTTAATGATATTTACCAGTAACTGGGGTCCACCCCTCCTCCACCAAAGAAGCCTTTTCCTGCCAGTCTTGAGAGGAGGGTCTCAAGAGAGAAGCAGGAGAAGAAGTCTGAACAGAACCAACCAAGGGACCTGCACCAATAGAAGGACCGACCAAAATAGGGCTGACTAGAGGGAAACTAGCAGACCCAACCGAAACAGAACCAATAGAAAAGACACTAGCATAATGACCAATGCCATTACAACCAACATGAAGACCAGATGAAATAGGGCTAGTTGGAAGGAAACCAGTAGACCCAACAGGAACAAGGCTGACTGGAGGGAAACCAGTAGACCCAACCAGATCAGAACCACTAGAGAAGACACCAGCAGATTGACCAATGCCATTACAACCAGCAGGAAGGCCAAATGACATAGGGCTAGTTGGAAGGAAACTAGTAGACCCAACAAGAATAGGAACAGAGCCATCTGAAGGAAACTCTATTCATTATAACACTTAATGTTGATTATGAGTGTTAAATTAGTTATAATTTCATAACTACCTAGTTTCGATCTAAATGAATTTGAAAATATTAAGTGTTAACTAAGACCCTAACTACTATACCTTTTTGGAAAGGTAATAGGAAAGAATAAAATGGGTCTGAGTCAGATTTTGGATATTACATGTTTGGGGAGAGAAAACAATTTTCGACCAAGATTGTTGCAGGTAGTTATAACCATTTTTGGCCGGTTTTGGTCTAATTACAATTTGGGGGTATGTAACAGTCCTAAAAATTTAAACTTCCTTGGTTTATAATTAGAGGATATATTCCTATAAAATGTCCAACAGGTGGATTGGATAAAAGTTTTAGGAGTGGTACATAATGTGAAGTATATCAGACAGATTGTAGAAAGTTTATATAGCAGCAAAGAGGAGGGTAATGCTTTATGTTCTATTTTTCTATTTGTGATTTGATTTTAATTATAGAAGTTTATCAAAGGTTTTAGAAGGGTTATATATTTCTATTTGAGTCATTCACATCAGTATTTAATCAAATCTTTTAATGGAAAAATAAAACATATTTGGGTACTTGATGTTTTGAGGAGAAACAAGGGTTTATCACTTCAAGAAAGTTGATAGTTTGAATGATATTTAATTCTAGTCATCCTCTTGCATTCACATATTTTTTTTAAAGTCTTCTTATACATTTTTAATCTGACATATTCATTGTAAGGAAGTTTGCATCATTTGGTGTAATTTGTTGATGCAAAGAGAATCAATAAGAGAGAGAAGATTGCTTTATGTTTTCAACTTGGAGTCAAATTCTTCATTCATGATTTGTATTGTAATAGAGATGATCCTTTGATTTTTTATTCCATTTATTCATTTTGGAATTTGGTGCTTCAAGTGTAAGGGATTGGTGTTCCTTGAGATTGGTGTCTCTAAAACAGGGTGTTGGTGCTTCCCAGTGTTGTAGCTCTAAAAGATTTACCCAAGAGGATAATAAAGTTTCATACTCAAAGTGGTTTTTTACCCTAAGGGTTTTTCACTATAAATATTATGTACTTTTTTATTTTTACATATCTTGTTCATATTTCATAAGTATATGTTATAATTGTAAAAATTGAAAAGAACAAGTTTTAAGTAACCATTGATTCACCCCCCGTCTCAGTGGTGTTTATATTCCAAAACCAACTTCTAGAATCTAGTCGTCCCAAAAAGAAGAGTATCATCCACAAATTAGAGATGAGAAATATTGCACTAGTACATTTGAGACCTTTTTTCGATGGCAGACCATTGGAATTTTGACTGTATACCGTCGATTAAGAGACACCACCCGTCGTCGTAATTTTGCAGCAAAAAAAAATGACGGCTACGATTGGCATTGTAATTACGATGACTATGGCCATCACAAAAAGGGGGTGTGAACATGGCAAACATATCGTCAGACCTATTTGTGGCTGTCGTAAGTGCGATGCCCATTTGTCGCAAATAACTACAAACGATGGCTACCTATCAGAATCTTCTGACAGGTAGCGGTTGTTTGTAGTTTTTTTGCCGATAGAGATGCTGTTCATGCGATGGATACCCATTGGAAGTTTAGGATGGATACCTGTTGTTTGTAGTTTTTTAATGACAATGATGCTGTACATGTGACGGATACCCGTTAGAAGTTTATGATGGATATCCATCATTTGTAGTTTTTTGCCAACAATGATGTTGTACATGCGATGATTGGTTGTCAGATGTTTCTAATAGATAGCCATCACTTTTGTTTAGCCGTCGTAGTTGCAATAAAAATCAATATTTTTTAAAAAATATATATATTTGTCGATCAATTTGGTATCGATTCAGAATGATGTTCTTGTAGATCTGGTTCGAGCTGGTTGCATATCTGGTTCGAGCTGGTTGTATTACTTTCAGATCTCGATTGACTTGCAAGGTGGTTTGGTGAGTCGAAGTCTTTTATTCATGCTTGTGATTTGGTTATGTCATTTAGAGATGAATTTGTAGTAGATTCAGTAGTGGCTCATGGATTATTGAGTCGAGTCTAGAGACTTGGATTTGGAATGAATCCGACTGAATTGAGATTTGTGACAGTGAATGCTCTAGCACTAGAAGCTAGTACGATGATCAGAGATGCATTCTTCCTGATGTGTTCATGGGATATATGCGGACCTGATTGCATTTGGATCTGATTTGAGTGACTTCTTGACTTCTTTGATTTGAATTGGATGTGCTTTGTTCCTATGGAGTGTAGCAGTGACTTGACTTGGATCAATAGATTTAGTAGCCATTGAGATGGATCAATATGACTTGATCTTAGGTCAAGACTTCTTGAGGTGAGTTGAAGTGATCATTTCTCCTTGAAGTGATTGATGTTTCTGATAGATGGTCATTGCTTTTAGTTTTTCCATCGATTATTCTATGGTTTCCATTGTAATTGCGATGGCTCACACTATTTTTAAAAAAAAAATATATATTTGTCGTACGTGGATTGAGATCTTAAATGATTGAGCTTCTCTTTGTTTTGAAAATAGTTTAACATTCTCTACTTAACAGGGCCAACCACATGAAGGTGGAAGCTCATTTGACCCCTCCTAGGAGCCTCTTAAGACCCTTTATGACATTTTAAGATGTCTAAGATGTATTCTTAGGGATCGTAAAGGGTCATAAAGGGTCATAAGGGGTCCTGGGACACAACAACTGAGAAACATAAATGTAGGTATCATGGTCACAATTTTTTGGAAACACAACATAATTGAGTGGTATACCCAGACAATGCAATGCAACCACTACTCCTCCAGTTCCAAGTCAACATTGCAGGAAACAAAACCCATATAGATAAAGAATAAATTTAGAGAGTGAAGGAGGAGGGCCATAAAAATAGAAATAATATAGGGACCCTGTATTAGTTTGGTCATTACAACCCTCCTCCACTCTTTAAATTTATTCCTTATCTATGGTTTTTGGATCTCGCAGTGTCAACTTGGAACCGGAGGAGTGATAGTTGTGTTGCATCTTCTGGGTATACCATTCAATTATGTTGTGTCTCCAAAAAATTGTGACCATGATGCCTACATTTATGTTTCTTAGTTTTTGTGATATCTACATTTATATTTCTCAACTGTCATGTTTATGTGCATGTTCTTTATGTGTATCTACTAGAAATTCTAAAAAAAAATTCTGTATCTACAATAGCCCTCTGTTAACCACATTTAGGCATATGGTCCCAAAAAAGTAGTGCACAAAATACACAAAGAAGGCATCACAGAAATATGATTTTTGCTTTCACCATTGAAGCAATCTTGGCAGCACTAGCTGCCTCTCGAGCCTTGCACAAGTTGCACTCATTTCCTACATCAAGTATAGATGTAGATGGGGTAGATGTAAATGTGGTTTCATCGACCCACCAAAAGTATTGACATCCACTATTTCCCTGCAATACCAAATGTACATCAATTCTTCATAAAATGATTAGTTGTCACATTATTTTTAAACATAAAATATAATTACGTATCTAGACCTTTTTCCTATTTGGGCAAACCCAAAATTGACGCCCAGGATTAATTGTTGTGCATGATGTCTTCAACATGCATGGGACAACACCACATTGACACATAGGCACATTGATAGAAGTCATCAACGCTATTTCAACAAATATTGCATTATCACAAATATTGCATTGTCATTATTTTGTTCATTCATACTAATTATAATTACAATAAAAAGAAACATACTAATGTAGACTTGCACATTTTTTGGCTAAGTCAAAGTCTTTGGTTTAAATCACTAGACACTCAAAACAAAATGATAAACCAAAGACAACCATGCAATAAAAACAATTACTAAGGAACCAAGGAACTAATTATAATTGCAATAAAAAGTAACATACCAATGTAGACAAAATCTCAAATGGGAAGATCAAAGATATAAGTAGGACATATAAAAAAAAGTGAATAAGAGTAGTACATATAAAATAATCATTAGAACATGCCAAACATCTGGCATAATTGTAAATTTCATTCATGTCATTGATATTCTTCTTCATCCATCTCATCATCAAGATCATCGTTGTCGATGACATCATCACCACCACTATCATCATCATCATCATCGTCATCACCATCAACATCATCATCATCATCATCATCATCAACATCATCATCATCGTCATCAGTAGCAGCATCATCATCATCAACAGCAACATCATCTTCATCAGTAGCAGTATCATCGTTGTCTTCTTCTTTATATTCTTCTTCAACTAGCTCTTGACTGTGATGATAATCTACATCATCTTCCACTTCTTCATCTTCCTCAGTATCTTCTTCCATCTCATTATACTTTATCGGCCTTCCTCTTGGATCATGTCTAATAAAAAATGACCAACCCGGTTTATGTGAAACCTCTAAGTAAAATACCTGCTCACATTGGCTTGGAAGAACATAGGGCTCTTCTCCAACTAATTCAAACAACCTTGTATTAATCATTGGAAATCCATTGTCATGTTCAATAATAGTTCTATCAGGATCATTTTTATTGAGTTGTAATCTGTACCATTTCACAACGAAGAGAACTAATTTGAAAGAAATAAAGTCATAGTCAAGTATATCAACCAAAATACCATAGTATTGATTTTGCGACTCTCAAGGATGTAAGTCATTTCTAGATGAAACATTAGTCACCTAGAACACTGCACTTATCCCAGAATCATAAGTTCTCTTCGTGTCATCCAAATTTTTGATGCAAAATTTATAACCATTTCATAACATAACCTTGTGGTGTTTCACTTGCAATAATGTCAAACATGTATAAATTATTGCATCACAAGTTGAAAAACATACGGTTGATTGATTAACAAATTTATAAGTACCTGGTGATCTCTTAAACCATATGCTAAATCTATTTCCTTTTGTGTAACATTGGGATCTCCATTACGATGAGCTTGTATAAACAATGAAGAATGGATTCCCATGTTAATCTATGACCATCATGTTGACATCGTTCAATCCATATTGTCATCTAATCTTGATTGTTTGCAATAAACAAATGTATTGCATCCCACTCTTTAGCAGCTATACAAAAGAAAATAGATGAATTACAACAGATTTATTTTAAAGATTAAGAATTAATTAACTACAATAATATCTCATAATTTATTACCTTTCAGTTTCCTAAATCTACCATTGCCCACCAAGTACTCCCCTTCAAAATTTTTAATGGAGTCGAGATCCAAAATGCAATCTATATGGGTCTTTGCTACAAGAGTAGGAAGATATTGAGTAACGTACACCATCATCTAGTATACCATATATCCCTCAACCATAGAACCTTCAGGACGTGCTCTTTGTCATACCAAACCCTTAAAAAATTTTAAGTGTCTCTCAACCATCCACATTGACCTAGCATGTACAGGTCCACACAATTTAATCTCCTCAACTTGGTGTATGACGTAGTGTTCTTGTGCATTGAAAGAAGTTGAAGGTAAACACTTTTACATTTCACTCATTAGTCGACAAATTATTTTCTTCCAATATTTTATATCTTCTTTATGGATTTCTTTAAATGAAAACCACCTACAAGGGATTCAAGACACATAAATATATAAATATGAGACTTTACAATATATTACTTGTTTGATATTATTGTTTGATATATTGAACAAATATCACTACTTACCTCATGTATTTTCCAAGATCATATATCACTTGTTTGATATTATTGTCGAAGTTCTCTAGGAGAGATAGGGGTAGCAAATACTGTAACAATTGTCAACTGATCATTTCATACAATGAAAATTGAATGTAGTTGCACAAATATATTGTAAATACAAAAGACTATGACTTACCTTGATGAAGGTATGCCAATCATGCATTTTCATCCCTGACCAAAAATCATTTTTCTTTGATATAAGATTGCTTATATCCGCAACAAATCCTGTAGGAAATCAATTTTTTTAGATGACTTCTTTTATGACATTACTTTGTTGCTTTGTTAATAACTAAGGAAGAGCACTTGCATTAATCTGGTCTCAATTGCTATTTGATTCAATGATATTTTTCATTGCATGATTGGAATCATGACTGTCACTACAAATTTTGCCAAGTTTTTCTTTGTCACGCCTTTCGTCCAATATTTTCCACAGTGTCTCTATTACATTCTTTCCAATATGCATAGTATCAAAAAAATGCACAATTTGTAGCTGCTCATAGTAAGGAAGCCTACTAAATCCTCTGGGATAACATTTTAGTCCCTTTGGAAGCCGGTCAGTGATGCCTTCACGACCTTCAAGATCATCAACTACATAATTAGCCAGCAAAAGTACATAATCAAAATATATAATTTTCAAACATCGACCATTAGGTGGAACAATATTACCTCAAATTCTATTATATTCTAATTGGCATAGGTGAGGTGTCATTCTTTAGGGATTTGATGTAGTCTCTTCTTTCTCATTGAAAATATGTCTTTCCGCACTTCAATACTTATGATTTATGGTGAGGAACTGCCGTATACTCATCAAACACCTACTTTCTTAAACTTTTGGAATGACAAGATTTCATCTTTGGACCACACATTGGACATGAAAATTTTCCCTTTGTTTGAAGATTTACAAGATAACGATACAATTGGATTAAATATGTATATTTTTAGAATTTGAATTATCACGTACAATTAGTATGTGTGAATGTTTAACACCTTCATGAAATTAGGCTAATCAAC
This sequence comes from Chamaecyparis obtusa, assembly GCA_027943335.1. NCBI lineage: Eukaryota > Viridiplantae > Streptophyta > Pinopsida > Cupressales > Cupressaceae > Chamaecyparis > Chamaecyparis obtusa. The sequence continues at coordinate 164,166 of BSBK01008681.1, read as the reverse complement.
TATAATTCTATGAAAATACAATACAAATTTAATCTAAGAATTGAAATCAACATCCATGACATCTCATGGTTCTCTATCCAAGCTTGGTAAGTAGAGCTCTCAGCCTATTCTCTACTAGTGACAATCCTAGAATGAGAAAATGATAGTATAATGCTTAATCTAGCTCTCAAGCTCTCCAAATTGATACAAAGATTGATTCAAATGCTTATGATATGCTCTTAATTGCTCATGAATTGCCTATAAAATTTTCTATAATGATGATGCTTTGCAAATGAATTTCTAAGATATCTTATGCTCTCAAAATGACTCTTATTTATAGTAAAATCCCAAGGGTAGGGGGTAGAGTTATTTAATCATGATTTAGCCTTGGTTGAGTCAAAAAATTTGAAATGTTTTTAAATGGGGGGACAATTTAAATGTTTGTCTTAAAGGTTTGGACAAAAAGACAAATTTGAGTGGATGAGATTTAAAGTTGAAATGTGTGATTGAGATTCAATTATTTTGGAGTGATCCATGTGCTTTTGTTCTCAATTCTCATTGGTTGCTCAAATTGTTGTTGAAAGATATTAGGATTAATTAAATTCTATTAATTAATTAAATTAGCCATGTAAGGGAATAGGTTCAATTTGATTTTTGATTTAAAACTATACAATTAATTGATTAAAATTAATTATATAGTGTTTTTGACCTCTTTAAGCTTGTATTTAATCATTTAATGTCATCATTTGATTTTTCCTTTGATTTAAATGATTTTGTCCAATTTTGATTAATAAATGTCCATTTAAAATTTGATTTGATCATTTTTAATGAGAATTAGAGCATTTGGTTGAGATTTTGCAATTTTAATGATTTTAAAGAACTTGCCCAGTTTTTGATGTCTACAAATGCCCCTCTTTGAATTGTTGTGCACAAGGCATTGATTCAAAGAAAATTTTATGTCCTAATTGCCAATTTTGATTCGATTTGACTGATTTGATACACCACTCTGATTTGAAAACTTGATATGATAATTTGATTGCTACCACCTGATTTGAAAAATGATACCACATGCCCCACTGATATGCTTCACTGATAATAGTTTGAAATTTTAATGCCCCATATTTGATGATGTTTGATGCCATTTTGTTACTCTTATGATGCCCCCTCAGAAATGAAAATAGATTGATCGCTTGATAGAAGTATATTGATGAAATTGATTGATTGTTGATCCAATATGTTTTTATTTCTGAAAAACATTGATGATATTAAGGTTTCAACAAATGCCCCAGTTTGATTGATATGCTGATATAGGTCACTAGGTTAAAAATTACCTCTAAAATTTAGGTCAAATTAGCATAAATAGGTTGAAAAACCCAAATTTACTATTCATTTGCACTTTTGACTATTGAGATTTTTATCTGATCCTGAGATAGTTGATCACGATGGTTGTGCCTATTCGAGAGCATCAGTTCGAGAGATGTTGCCAATATCAGATACCTTTGGATTACGGACCTCCAGTGAGTGATTTTGACCTTCTCTGTGCATTTATTGTAATATTTTTAGCATTTATTGCATTAAATTTCATGATTTTTAGTTGAAATTTTGCAAAATGCCATGTAGGATAGATTAAATAACGCTTAGGCTTGTGAAATGATGCATCCTCATAGTGAAATGCCGCATAGGGTAGTTTAAAACTCACCTATGAATAGTTTGCAACCGCATAGAACTAGGGCAAAATTGTCACACTATGTATAAAAAACCACGTGAAAATTCCCTATTTTTTAAATAATTCATGGCCATGATTAAATGCCACCTGGGGTCATTAAGTGCCGCGTAACATTTGAAGTGCTTCCCATGCTTGGAAAAATGCCGCATGTGAAAAATTATTCACCGCCTAAGGTAAAATGCCACCTCCATATAGGCAAATGACGCCTATAGGATTTTTTAAATTTTTGATTCTCAAACTTGATTTTCTGATTAAAATCTGATGACTTCGGATGATTGATTGAATTTCCAAGATAGATAGGTCTGTTGTAGTTAAGAAAAACAAGTGATTAGGATATCAGGATAGTGGTACCAATGAATGTTTGATTTGCCAATCTGATCTGATAGAAACAAACTCTGATAGTAGAACACCGATAGGTAGATAACTGATAATTCACTCTCAAGACATAGAGAGTGAATTATCTCTTGAGACATCTCTTATGTGGATATGGGAGCATCTTCTGATTACGAGACCATTTTTAGATCGTATCAGACATCATGGTTTTCCTTATGCATTTCTATATAGTAGCATGGTTGTCAAGAATCATTTGGGCAAGTTAGAGTATTGGTGCCGCAGGATTGATGATATTGATCAGGTCATCTGGAGACCTTATCTGGGCTGCGAGGGTTGGAGGGAGGATGATGAAAAGCTCCCTTATATGTTTTCTCCATGCTAGATGATTGGTTTGTCGACCCTTATGATAGAGAGATTTTTCTTTGGCTGAGTTTCCTGATAGTATGAAAAATATCAGGATATGCCGTAGGGTATGGCCTTATATGCTTGTGTTTAGGTAGAGCGATCTATGTGGGGGGTTCAAATTGATTTTTAGTTTACTTATGACTAGATTTCCAGGATGATTTACATCAGATGGGATATATTAGAGCATGTAGCAGATGTTGGTATGTCTGTAGAGTACAAAGAGTGGTGGTCTTAGAACAAATTTTTGAGATTTACAGATCATGCGGAGCCTATCCCAGATAGAGATCAGTGATCTGATGATGATGGGGGAGGTGATGGAGGGGATGATGGTGGAAGACCTAGGCAATGACAAGCTTGTAGAGGATAGAGATCTCGTCAGATAATGGCTAGAGGATGAGTGGGGCCACGAGTGCGAGGTGGACATTTCAAGGATAGGGCTGTGAGATAGGTTTAGCTAGATCAGGGACCTAGGTTTGTTCATCCTAGAGCTGCAGTAGTGGAGGGATAGTAGAGACAACAAAGAGTCAAGAGATAGGTGCATATTGATGCTACTAGATAGGTTCCTGGTGGAAAGAATCCTTTGGTTCAGTTACATTAGGCTTCAGTAGATCAGAAGAGACAGATTCTAGCATAGCAAGTGCCTCCATAGATACCTTAGTCTCAGGATATGGGTCAGACTTCTTAGGCTTCTCCTAGTATTGATACTCTGTCACATGATGTGCATTCATTACAGATAGATTTATCAATAGTGGTTGGTCGACTGGATCAAGTGGCTACTATGATGCAACAGTTTATGACTATTATGACTCAGAGGCCTAGTATTTCTAGCACTAGTTAGACTTCTCCTACTCAGGATAGATCAGGTGACAGGGGTCTGGATGGGTCAGGGGTAGGTGATGGATTGGGTGGTCTGATAGGATCTTGATGATTGATTATGGATCTATTTTGATGATTTGTATTATGTTGATGTTTATTGATTAGGACTTAGATGTACCACTTTGTTGATGATATTGTATCTTTGATATACTGAGTTGATGGATCATTGATGTTATGAAAGGTTATATGATGATATAATTTCCTTGATTCTTGTGATGTGTTGATGTGAGATCATCTTTATATGTAGCTCTATATGATGTTTATGATGCATTTACTTTTGATTATGCTATGGATGCAATGTATCTCATTTATGATATAGATAGATGGATGCAAATGATAATGTGACTTTGATATGTTTTTCTAATTTTCAATGTATGGATGCAAAATGATTTATTGATGGAAATATGGATATGAATGAATGCAACTATGTTTTTGATGTTTTTTGATGTATGCAACTCTTAATGATCTATCCTTAACTAAATGTATGCAAATGATGTATGAATCTTTTTCCTCTTTTTCTAATATAAGGATAATGAATAATGAGTAATGCTATGAATGAATGCAAAAGATAATCTCACATGATTGATTTGAACCAAGGATGATGTTGTTTGATTGAACCCCCTTTTTATTTATTGATCAAGATCATGATTGAATGAACCCCTTTTCCCTTGGAATAAATAACTACAAACATGCACTTAATCTAACATGAAAATGCAATACAATGCAACTAAATTGTCACTAGCTTTTAGCAAAGAAATTCCATAGAGAAATATTTTCATCATTGAGCATTGTAGGACCGAAAAGCAAGTACAACCATCATTGTCCACATCATGATGATATGAATATCGCTTTGTATTGCTTTTGGTAACCCTTTAGGAAACTAGTACAACCCTCACTAGTTGAATGACCAACTATGAGAGTATGAATACCGGTTTCAATGGATTCAATGTTGCAATTGGATGTTGGTATTAAGATATGGAAGATCTAAATAGCCAAGGTATCTATTTGCGTAAACAAACAAAGGTCAATCCGCCATCTTATATGAGAGTCCTCGATGGTTCTTTGATGATGATGTCATTAGATGCATTCACATAACTTGTTGGATCTCCCTCAAGATAGTCACTTAGAAAGAATAAAAATAATATCATGTCTCCATCATTGCCAATCTAGTCGAAACATCCTTGATTAGCTAAAAAGACATGATTAAAAGTCAATTCAATACCGATCATCTAAAAAGCTTCAAGTGTTTTGCAATGTATCAAGATTTTCAAAAAGAATTTTCAAACATTCTGATCTTTTAAGTGTTGTCAATTTTTAATCCAGAATAATAAAGTCAATGAAGGCTCAAGGATCAAGTTGTAGGATCAAAATACTTGGTTGTGAACAATGATATCCATCAAAGGCTCAACAAAAACCTCTCTCTTTTGAAGTTCTGATAAGTCTTTCTCTGATGTGATCAAATGTAGCACTATTGAATCCGTTTGTACCAAAAATCCAATCCGTTCTTGCCCCCAAGTGATAAATGTGATCATGTGACAAAACTTAGGGAAATAAGAAATGCAACAATGTAGCTGAAAGGTTTTATTATGACTATGCACAAATGATAGATGCAATGAAGATTTACAAGTGAGATGGTGGAAATGCAATATGTACACATGCAACTAGGGAAGACTTAAGGGAACAAAAGGTGCTTGATTGCCAAGTTTTCACCTTTTGGGTTTATTTCTCTTTTTCTCCTTTTCATTTTTTTTCTACCAAGGCACCTAATTGCTAGGTTTTCACCAAGGCACTTTTTTTTTTCTTTTCTTTTCTTTTTTTCAATTTTTTTGGATTTTGAACTTTTCTCAATGTTTTTGAGCTTTTTGATTTTCTCATGTACAAAAGTGATGCTTGAGTCATCGGATACACACTCATCTGATACTCTTTCTTCTAATACTTTCTCATCTGATTAGGTATGAAACCTCTTTAAATGGATGCAACTCTTTCTTCTAATACTCTCTCATCTGATTAGGTATGAAACCTCTTTAAATGGATGCTATTAATGGGCTCTTGTAATTATTCCCCATCATAATTGGCTAACTTGTAAGTCCCCATTCCAAATGAAGAAACAATGAGAAAATGACCAAGCCAATTTGCTTCCCATTTACCCTTCTTTTCCCTTTTTGCTTGATTTTTAGGGTTCTGCCTTAGCACTAGATCAACCACTTGAAAGACTCTTGGTTTGATGTGCTTGTTGTAGTTTCTTGAAATCATGTTTTGGTACACTTTCAAATGTTCATAGGCTTGTGCTTGATGTTCTTCTAACAATTCCAATTGTTGAAGTTGGGAATGTATGGTGAAAATGTGACCACACTTCTATGAATCATTACATGCAAGGAAACTCAAGAATGAGCCCTCACAAATCGATCCATAGCTCTCTATGCATAGACTTCCAAAATTTTAAATTTGCTCTTAGCTAGAGCTATAAACTCATGACCTTGCTAGTCAACCACACAATGAGAGATTCCAAATCAAAGACAAGGGCAAAAATGCCAATATCTCCAAGAATCAAATGTAAATTCAATGCAATGCAAACTAATCTATGAGAATGAAAGTACAATGCAACTAAACTATGAAATGGAAAGAACAAGTGTTACAAATCTTTCCTATTTAGACTATGTGAGATTATTATATTGCATAAAAGGAAATCTATACTAGAAATGCCATGATCAATGCAACTATGAAAGAAAATATGAGAACTATGGAATGCAACAATGATCTTCAAAGCTTGAATGCAAGGATGTCTTCAAAGAGCTCCAAATGACCTAGAAAACTTGCAGCATAACATTAGCATAAAAACATGATGCCAAATGAGGAGGAGAGCTCTTCTTTTATAGGGAATGAAAAGGAATGGACCATGGAGATTAAGAGGCAAAATATTTAATCAACAGTAGAGAAAAAAAGAGGCTTGATCCTTGTGCACAAATATCCTCCAATAGGAAAATAGGAGTTGACTTTTGTGTCCATATAAGACAAAAAATACTTTTTCTCTTTTTATAATATAAGAATAATGCTTTATTTGTGCAACTTAGGATAAGAGGAAAAGTGGGGCTTTTTATTTAATAAAAGGGGAGGAAATATTTCTTTTAATTAAATAAAGACTTAGGATAAAATGGTTAGCCCAAGGAATAATCGAATAAATGATAGAACTAGGATTTGATCAAGGAAATTGATATAATTGATAAAATGTTAATTTTTGAAAATTTTGATTCAGGGATTTGATAAATTGCAGAATGGGGGCCCAAAGTCTAGGTGACCATTTTAGGGTGCATACATTTTCCCCTCTTTGACTAATGTGTGATAGATCTGGGAACACATGTAGTCAAAGAATGAAGTTGCAATGTGAGATCGATTTGGGATCACAAACAACTCAGATGTGAGATCGATTTGGGATCACATCCGGATAAAACATAAACAAAAGCCTTTCAATATGAGGTCAATTTGGGATCACATCCAAAGTAGGAGATAAAAATCTTAAATTTGAGCAAAAGCTCACAGAAAAGATGTCTGAATCAAGAGAATCAAGGATAAAATCCAATAGATACTGCCCCCTCAGAATCGAAATCAAAATCAGGTAGAGGAGAACAACAAATCGATAAAGATTAGATCAAATCATAATGAAATCATGATCGAAGATAAAAGATGATAGGATAACCATCGAGCAGTGAAGATATGCCCCAGTCTGACTGAGAAAGATATAGGATAAAGATGCAGTCAAACGTGAGAAAGGAGTGAATTGAATGAAAGACTAGAAGTTTGGAAGACATGGAAATGAAGATGCCTGAAGAAAGGTCGAAGGATTATGCTTCAAAAGTTTTAGCCAATTGCGCAGAAGAGGGTGAAAATTTGAAACATGATTTTGATTATCAAGATTAACTCAGATTTCAATTTTGAGTCCGAAAATGGATCCAGGATGTCGAAATTAGGTAGGGGTGCAATTTTTGCGCAATTCTAAGGTTTTTGAAAAATTAGGTCAAAAAGTCAAAATGCTATAAAAGGGGTAAAAAATGTCATTTTCAAAATCATTTGACTTTTATTGATTTGAGAATTTTGAAAGCTTAGAGAGAGAAAATGGCCCATCCAACAGCAGTGCCCGTCCACAGACACTGATTCGAGCACGCTCGGTTGCATAACCGGCCTCCACACTATGGTGCCCCGGTATATTTTTGAGAAAACTCACTTGTTGGGTCATTTATGATGATTTAATGCATTTAAACACGTTTTTAAATGTTTTTTTTCAATTTTCAATTTTTACTTAGGGTGAAAAGTCGCGCGACACTTTAGAAGTGTCGCGGCCTTTGAAAAGTATTGTCGTGCGACACTTCGTGGGACAAAATAGTGTCGCACACACATTGAGTCTAGTGTCACATGACATAGGATGAAATGGTGCACACCATTATGCGAAGTGTCACCCGAAAAAATACTGTCGCACTAGTATATGACAAAGTGTTGCATGACACTTAGCCAAAAAAAATAGTGTCGCCCAATAGAAAAATTTAACATGTTTAAATTTTTGAGCAAAAATAACATGAGTCCTGACAATGTTTGATTTTAAAATGCTTTGTACTGATATTTTACATCCTTCATGATATGCTCTGACATCTGGCTTGGTTTAAATGACTTGCAAGAGCACTTTCCAGCACTGCGCATTAGAGCACCGCAGGTGATTGGGTTGAGATTCATCCGAGATCTAGATGATTCAGGCGAGGCTGACTTGAGGGTGATGGGCTTCCGATATCTATTACAGATGCCCCACATATGAGCCGATCACGGGTTGTTGACTGCTCTGGATGAGAGATGACACAGTGAGCACAACACCTTCCATTTGCCTATTGGAGAGGCATCCATCACTTTGGAGGATGTCTACTAGATCCTACGGGTTTTGTGCTACAAAGATCTTGTAAGTATAATCATGGTTATAGATAGTCATAGTTGTAAAGTTTTCATATGATAGAAACTGACATGATTTGTCTGTTGGCATAGGTTTACTATGATCCAGATCCCATAGAGGGTAGACAGGTGATATAGGGGATGGTTCAGGATGTTACCATCCTGGATTGACATGTCAGCTGGGATCGGCTGACGGATGAGTACGACAGAGACTACCCCTTACCATGCATTGTTGCATCTTTGATCGGACAGGCTCTGATTCTGAATAGGAGTTAGAAGGGCTTCCCACTGGGCTGGGGGAGACTATTGGTAGACTTGGTGGCACAGCCACACAAGATAGCCTGGGGTCTGACTATCTTAGCAGACATGTATTACGAGCTACATGAGATCATATACAGGGATGGGAGGACTTAGGTGTGTAGGGCTATACTCATACAAATATGGGTATGGGAGCACATAGCTATAGTGCACCCACTAGTGCAACCTAGGGAGCGTAGATATCCTTACATTCATAGATATAGCGGTTTCATCTCCCAGGCACATAGCGGAGATGTTTCATACTCTAGCAGGGTATTAGATGAGCTGACCTCCTTCACATGGAGGCCTTATAGGATAGTCGAGGGATGGTCTTACATGAGAGAGTTAGACTAAATGCTCTATAGTTGACCATTGGTAGGTCAACATTCAGATATTGTTGAGAGATTTGCTATTACTCGAGTGTGGAGGTAGTTTGGTTGGCAGTAGAGGGTATCTGTCGAGACCACCACACATCCCAGATTCTAGGATGAGGAGGGACAGGGATGGCTGCCGATGCTGGACTACTAGCAGGTAGTATTGATGAAGGGTGCTCCCCTTAATACCACAAACACATAACAGAAATAGAGAAACAACAACAATATGCAAGAACAAAAAATTGGCTTCTTATTATCTCCACAAATGTGGAATTATAAACTTTCAGAATTACAATATGCAAAGCCACATGGGCATTCCCTTACAATATTCTGTAGGACAAAGCCTCGAACTATTACCCAGATCTACTACCCAGAACTATTCTGAACTGCCTAAGACAATAATACAGCCTTCCTTATATAGGCAATTTTCCACCGCTTGGGAAGGTTCCAGAATTTTTAGCCAATAAGGCCGACCAAACTTAGAATTATTTTATTTTACATTTTATTACATCATAGTCAGCTCAAGATAACCTTTGAAACCCGAACAGAAATTTTGAAGAAAATTATTTTTCGCCATTTCAGGTGGCCCAACTTCCGAAGACCATAAGTCATCACCCGTTGACCCGCTCGGCTATTATAACCCCATTTCAGAAATGCCACGAAGCGCTCTACAGGCTTGAACCACGCAAGCACCCGTCACTCAAATTTTTGACCTCATCCAGGGCCTCTAAAGCCTTCAAAACTGAGTCCAAAGTTTTTGTACCCTGCTGCCAATACCGAAAATCTTCAATATCTTCCAACATACACTTGATCTGGAAATGAAACTTTACTGGTAGACTTATATGACCAAAATGAACCTCCAAGAAAGAAATTAGATCATTCTGAGCACATATGAAAATTACCAAAAATAGTAACTTTCCATAAATAGTAGCTCTGCACAAAGTAGCCCTTATTGAAAAAATAAAAACAAAAATATTTTTGGGTGATGCAAGATTGCTCTTACACCCAGGATGCTCCTGCATCAGACACCTAGGGTAATTTGAGAAGTGACCCTGTCACGACTCAGGTGTGCAGAGGAAAACCAAGACGGCTAACCTCCTCCTTTGTTAGCCATGATGAATCTTCAACAGGTCATCCTTTTCACTTGACCAGATATTCTTAATATGTCCTGTTCCTTGTACTTCTGCCAACACGACTGTCCAGTATATCCTTGATCTCCTTAGTGTCTGAACTAGTTGCTGGAATACTCCACTGTGCTGCTGTGATCTCATCTTCAACACCTCCTTCATGATACTCTGTCAGATCTGAAATGTTAAATAGTGGTGAAATATTCAGCTCACTAGGCAATTCTACCTCATTTACATTTCCTGAATCATGCTTCTTTAGTATCTTACATGGCCCAAACTTCTTATTTTTCAGCTTGTTATATGTACCAACTGGAAACCGCTCCTTCCGCAAATGAACCATGACTTCATCACCAACCTGAAATTCCTTATACCTCCTTTTCTCATCTGCCTTAGCCTTATACTATGCATTCATCTTGGTAATATGCTTCCTCACCTCCTCATGGATGTTCTTCAAGTGTTCTACAAAATCCTCAGCTTCAGCACTACTTATTTCTCCTTTATCTATCTTTCTCAATTCAGATGCATTTCTTGGACTACTTTCATATACAATCTGGAATGGTGATTTACCAGTGCTCCTGTTGACAGAATTATTGTATGCAAATTCTACCTGTGGTAAAATCAAATCCCATCCCGTTGGCTTATCTCCAACCAAACATCTCAACAAATTTTCCAAACTCCTATTCACCACCTCTGTCTGTCCATCAGTCTGTGGATGATGTGATGAACTGAACTTCAAATCTGTCTTCAACTTCTTCCATAATGTACGCCAGAAATATCCAACAAACTTAGTGTCCCGATCTGAAACTATGGTCTTTGGAAAACCATGAAGTCTCACTACTTCTCTGAAAAACAATTCTGCTACATGAACAGCATCATTAGTTTTCTTGCAGGGAATGAAATGTGCCATCTTTGAAAATCGGTCAACTACTACAAAAATTGAATCATGTCCCCGCTGTGTCCTCGGCAAACCAAGAACAAAGTCCATACTGATATCCTCCCAAGGCTTCTCTGGTATAGGTAATGACTGATACAACCCTGTATTCTGCTTCACTCCTTTCGCCATCTGACATACTCTGCAACTCTGTACAAACTTCTTCACATCTTGCTGCAATTGTGGCCAATAATAATTCTCACCAACCAAAGCAAGGGTTTTATCACGACCAAAATGTCCAGCCAATCCTCCACTATGCTTCTTCTTGATGAGATTCTCCCTCATAGAACTTCATGGAATGCACAACTGACTCCCTCTGAATAGCATATCATCTTGGATGATAAAATCTAGCTATTTCGTCCTATCTAGAGTAACAGGTTCTATACAAGCCTTCCAAGCTTCACCAAAATCAGGATCCTCTGGATACAAATTCTTGAGTTCCTTGAACCCAACCACCTCAATCTGCATCTCTGTCAGCAATAGTTGCCTTCTGCTAAGAGCATCTGCAACCCTATTAGACTTTCTACTTCTGTGTTTCAAAATAAATGTATAACTCTGCAAAAACTCAACCCATTTCAAATGCCTTTGATTCAATTTTCTTTGACTATTCAAATATTGCAAAGCTTGATGATCAGTATACAAAACAAACTCGTTAGAAAGTAGATAATGTCTCCACTTCTTTAATGCCTGAACTATAGCATAAAATTCTTGATCATAAACAAAATATTTCCTCTTGGCATCATTTAACTTCTCACTGAAATAAGCAATAGGTTTACCTTCTTGGCTCATAACAGCTCCTATTGTAGTACCACTAGCATCACAATCTACTTGAAACACCTTATTAAAATCTGGAAGTGCTAAAACAGGTTGTTTTGTAACTTTTTGTTTCAATAATTGAAAACTCTTTTCTGCCCCATTAGTCCACTTAAACTCTTTTCTATCCCCTCTCATTGTTTCAGTCAAAGGTCCACAAATACTGCTAAAATTTCTGATAAACTTTCTGTAAAAGCTAGCCAAACCATGAAAAGATCTTACCTCAGTAGCACTCCTTGGAGTAGGCCATTCAAGGATAGCCTGTACCTTCTCTGGGTCCATTTTTAGACCTTCTGCTGAAACTACAAATCCCAAATACACTAACTCTTTCTTCACAAAACTGCACTTCTTCAAATTAATCAACAATTTCTCTTCTCTCAACTTCTCAAATACCATACGAATATGCATCATATGCTCATCCAATGTCTTACTAAAGATCAAAATATCATCTAGGTAAACAATGACAAACTTACCCAAAAATTCTTTCAGAACCTCGTTCATGAGCCGCATGAAAGTGCTCGGTGCATTGGTTAGCCCAAAAGGCATGACTAACCACTCATATAGTCCTTCCTTTGTCTTGAAGGCAGTCTTCCATTCATCTCCTTCTCTGATCCGAATCTGATGATATCCACTTTTCAGATCTATCTTTGAAAAATACACAGCTCCACTCAAACAGTCCATAATATCATCCATTCGTGGCAATGGAAACCTGTACTTGATTGTGATCTTGTTTATTGCCCTAGAATCTGTACACATCCTCCATTCTCCATTCTTCTTTGGTGCTAATACTGCTGGTACAGCACAGGGACTCAGACTCTCTCGAATCAATCCTTTCTGTAACAACTCATGTACTTGTCTGTTCAACTCCTCACTTTCTGCAGGTGTCATTCTGTGTGCTGCCTTATTCGGCAAACTCACTCCTGGGATCAAGTCCATCTGATGACTGATCTTCCTGACTGGTGGTAATCCATCAGGCACGTTATCGGATATAATATCCTGAAACTCGTTCAACAAATCTGCAACTTCTACAGGAACATCTTCTACTTCCTCTTTACCAGCTTTTGGAATTAAAGCAAAACATACATGCTCATGCCTCATACCATCTAGGAAATTTCTTCCATCAACAAAAGTTATCCTTGCATTACCGCATACCTGTTCTCCAGTCTCCTTCAATGGTTTTAGCTTATGTCGCACTCCATCCTTTGTCAGGGAATAGGTATTCGCACGACCATCATGTACAGCACATCTGTCAAACTGCCATGGTCTACCCAACAACACATAACATGCATCCATAGATATGATATCACACAATACCTCATCTTGGTATCCGCCAATCTTGAACTTCACCAGGCATTGTTCATTGACCATGAACTTGTGGTCATCCTGTACCCAGGCAATCCGATATGGATGTGGGTGTTTCTGTCTCTTGAGCTTCAACTTTGTCACCATCTCTTCTGACACCAAATTGTTAGTACTTCCACTATCAATAATCACATCACAACATTTACCTTCACACTTGCACCTGGTGCGAAACAGGCTCCTTCTTTGCTCAGGTTCATTCTCACCACTCAACAGGACTCTTCTGTTAATCAACGTTTCTCCTCTTTCAGCATCTTCAGAATTTGATGATCTGGCATCTTCATCTACATGTGCAACTCTGGCCTGGCCTTCATTTCTCCTGTCTATTCTTCCTTGGCACTGAGGACATTCAAATGCCCTATGACCTTCTTCTCCACAGTGAAAACATGTTCCACGGAAGCCACCTCTTCCAGATCCTTGTCCTCTTCCTCTTCCTCTCTGATCTCTATTATTCTGATCCTGGAAGCGATTGGAATTATTTCCTCACTGATTCTGACTGCTACTGGCATCATCCTTCTTTTTTGGATCTTCATTTCGGCCACCATATGACCGTCCACCAGATCGTCCACTGCGACCTCTTCCGTTTTGTCTGCTCTCAAACTTCTTGTTCAGCTTTTCCTCTACTTTTAGGGAAAATTGGTATGCCTCTTCAATACTGTTCATTCAAACCAGATTCAGCTCCTCCTGAATGCTTGGCCTTAACCCATTAAGGTATCGGGCAACTTTCTCCTTATCAGCTTCTACATGGCCTATTCTGATGAGAAGTCGATAGAACTCCTCTGTATACTCCTGAACAGATCTTCATGCTTGCTTCAAACTTTGCATTTTCTTCAGTAGGTCAAGCTCATAATCAACAGGAATGAACTGTCACTTCAATTTATCCACCATCCGATCCCATCTTGTGATTTTATCTTTCCCTCTTCTATTTCACTCCAACTGAATTTCTTGCCACCAGATCTTCGCATGACCTTTCAATCTGGCCTTCGCAAATTTGACCCTATCAGGATCGTCAACATCTTCGTACTCAAAATATTCCTCACATTCATTGATCCAGTCAATCAATTCCTCTGGGTTAAGATTTCCAGAAAATGTAGGAACCTCAATCTTAGGTCTTTTCCCAATCTTGGAAATGGCCTGAAAAAGTCTTTCTTCCTCCTGGTTCACAATTTTGGCTTCTCCTTCTTGATATTCTTCTTCAGCTTCATCCTCGCTTTCATCTCTGACATTGAGATTCATTCCTCTGTGAATCTCTTCTTGCAATGCTCGCACTTGTCTCTGTAGCTCTCTAACCTCAGGTGTCACAGCACCAACTCTTCCGCCACGTTCTCGTCGTGGAGGCATTTTCGCAATGTGTGATGAAACCCTAGCCACGGTCCTGGTGCAAAATGCCTCACAGTCGGTGATCTATTTACACACTCAAGAACTCCTGCTCTGATACCACTTGATGAAGGGTGCTCCCCTTAATACCACAAACACATAACAGAAATAGAAAAACAACAACAATATGCAAGAACAGAAAATTGGCTTCTTATTATCTCCACAAATGTGGAATTACAAACTTTCAGAATTACAATATGCAAAGCCACATGGGCATTCCCTTACAATATTCTGTAGGATAAAGCCTCGAACTATTACCCAGATCTACTACCCAGAACTATTCTAAACTGCCTAAGACAATAATACAGCCTTCCTTATATAGGCAATTTTCCACCGCCTGGGAAGGTTCCAGAATTTTTAGCCAATAAGGCCGACCAAACTTAGAATTATTTTATTTTACATTTTATTACATCATAGTCGGCTCAAGATAACCTTTGAAACCCGAACAGAAATTTTGAAGAAAATTATTTTTCGCCATTTCAGGTGGCCCAACTTCCGAAGACCATAAGTCATCACCCGTTGACCCGCTCGGCTATTATAACCCCATTTCAGAAATACCACGAAGCGCTCTACAGGCTTGACCTATGCAAGCGCCCGTCACCCAAATTTTCAACCTCATCCGGGGCCTCTAAAGCCTTCAAAACTAAGTCCAAAGTTTTTGTACCCTGCTGCCAATACCGAAAATCTTCAATATCTTCCAACATACACTTGATCTGGAAATGAAACTTTACTGGCAGACTTATATGACCAAAATGAACCTCCAAGAAAGAAATTAGATCATTCTGAGCACATACAAAAATTACCAAAAATAGTAACTTTCCATAAATAGTAGCTCTGCACAAAGTAGCCCTTATCAAAAAAATAAAAACAAAAATATTTTTGGGTGATGCAAGATTGCTCTTACACCCAGGATGCTCCTGCATTAAGTATAGGATATAGCTGCCATGAGGAGGGAGCCATGGGAGTACTTGCCAAACATGGTAGATGTAGGAACAGATGTAGAATACCATACTGAGAGGCGGAGGGCCCCATTTTTGAGATTTACTATACCAGACGTACAGGCTACCGCACAGGGGGGAGATGGAGGGGATGGTAGAGATGGAGGAGGGGAAGGAGAGAGAGTGCTAGAGAGGGGAGAGAGGTCAGGAGAAGGTGGTTGGAAATGGCCATAGAGATGGAGGTCAACTACTCCAGAGGATGAGGCGAGACCAGCTCACTGACAGGCAGGGGATCAATAGGATCAGCCTGCAGGAGGAGAGGATCTCAAGGCTAGGATATAGGCCCTTGAGACAGAGATATAGTAGCTGAGGATCACCATAGCTATGAGAGAGCAGTAGCTCATAGATTAGTGAGCTGAGACCGAGCGACGGGAGAGGCAGCTAGAGGTTGCCTTAGTAGAGAGGCAGAGAGAGGCAGCGCGGGCACAATACTACCATGGATTGTATATACAGGTAGTCCCTGCAGATCAGAGAGCACCTTCCTACTTAGTAGTAGTAGGTAGATTAGATGTAGTACATGTTGTCGCACCACCTCCTCCACCACTAGGTCCCAGGGATGGTGCCAGCGAGTCCTAGGTTTAGGTTTAGATGTTTTGTTCATATCATGAGACATTGATCTAGATTTTGGGATCTCATATTGTACATTGTACTATATCATTCATATATATATATTAGATTACTGGATTTTTGATATATCTTGTGTATCAGTCTCACTTTTGATGGATGTATCAGTTTATATATTATCTTGTTATTTTGCTCAAAAATGTATGCGTTAAATGATCATGTATATTCTCTCTCATAGATGTATGTTTACTCCTCATGTGTATGATGCAGTCTTATGTTTCTAAAAATGACATCTCTTAGGATAGAGATATGATGATGTGATTAACCCCTTATGATGACAGGAAAATGATGTGATGAAAAAGACAAGGAGTGAAAGACTTGATCGAGAAAGGAAATAAAGGAAATGAGTGCAATTGACTAATAGGTCCACAAAAGATGAAAAGGAGAGCTCTGTCCATATGCAAGATGCAAAACTAAACTAACATGAACCTAAGATGCAAGCTACTATGAAAAGTGCTTGACTTGCAAGGTCACAATGCCAATAGACATCTAATAATCATCATCAAGCATTATTGGTAGCGTCGTAAGATCATACAATGCACACTAGCATAACTATGTGAATATGAATATGATCTTTATTAGATAGAAATGTGGAAATCCCACCTAGGCATCAAAGACATGTAGGTCAAGATGACTAGTGCAGTGAGATCACCTAAGTTTGATATGGTGAGATTATGCTTGTATCAAGACATATGAAAGTCGGGATAACTAGAAGTATGCACTCGCATAACAGTCAAGGATAATATCCAAGAGGTCCTCAATGTCAAGTGGATCAAGCATAAATGCTAATGACAATTAAGACCAGCAAGATATACCCACCAACAGATAAAGAAAGAAAAAATGTTCTCATTCCCTCAGTCTTCTAGCTATGCATCATTGAAAACTTCTCAGGGAGAGACCACTCATCAAAGAAATCCTCATAGATAGCACACAAAATATATAAAGTCAAGCATATCTCAATCAAGTTAATTGTTTAAGTGTGTGTGTGTTGGTCATAGAGTCAAACTCTGAGTATCACATCTGCAAATGAGCAATATCGCATCATACTAGACTGTAGGGTAAGACATCTGATAAGTGTTAAGAAACACTTGATGCAAGGGTAGTGTTGAAAAACACTATTTTGGGGTGGTGTTGAAAAACATCTGCTTGTGAAATGCCCCAAGAGACAAATGCACCTAAAGGACCTATGCTAATAGGTATGCCCCCTAGACAAAGACAAGGACCAATTCTAGATTAAGTCAAATAAGGACAAGGCATGATGGAGAAAGACTAAGTGTCAAGGATGCATGCTAATACAGAAGGGTGCAAAGGCCTCAAGTAGCGCCTGTTTCCAAGTTTTCACCAAGGCACTTTTTCTATTTTTTTGAATTTTTTGCATTTTTAAATTTTTTTGTATTTTTTTAGGACTTTTTATACTTTTTAGGATTTTTTAGCATCATATATCAATTTTTTTGTTATTTTTCAGGATCATAAAATATGTACAAAGGATGCCCCCAGACTGAAATAGGCATCAAGGATAGAATTTCTTGAGGTGCAAAACATTGATAGGATCAGGGAGTTGTTCTCCCTCTTCATCAGTTAACAACTAAGCACCTATCCCAAAAGCAGCAGTGATGACATATGGACCAAACCAATTAGGTTCAAATTTACCCTTCCATTCTCAATTCTATTGATTCTTTGGATTCTCACGTAAGACAAGATCTCCCACTTGAAATTCCCTAGGGCGAACCTTCTTGTTGAATGCTTTGGAATGTATTTTTGATAGACCCTCATATGATCAAATGATGCTTTGCGCTTCTCATCTAGAAGTTCTAATTCTTATAATATCATGGCACAATAATCTTCATTTGTTACTAGACCTTTGAGAGAGACTCTGAGTGAAGGGATCTCTACCTCTAAAGGTAACACTACTTCAGCACCATAAGTAAGGGCAAAAGGAGTAGCCCCTGTTGGAGTACGAATACTCATTCTATAGGCCCATAAAGCTGAATTTATCCATAAATGCCAATCTCTACCATTCTTATGAACTGTTCTATGAAGAATCTTTAGAATGGTTTTATTTGAAGCCTTTGCTTGTCCATTTCCTTGCGGGAAGTAAATGGAGGACCAATGTTGTTTTATCTTGAACTTTTTGCAGAGATGTTTATGGTCCTTGTTTTTAAACTGACCTCCATTATCAGTGATGATTTCAGAGGGTACTCCGAACTGACAAATGATATGATTCAGGATGAACAATGAAACCATCTTGCCTGAGGCAACAGAAAGTGGGACAACTTCTACCCATTTTGTGAAATATTTAGTAGCCATGATAATGAACTTATGTCCACCTGATGAGTTGGGATGAATCTGCCCAACAAGGTCAAAGGCCCAGCACTGAAATGGCCAATGAGAAATAGAAGGAATAAGCTCCCTACCTGGAGCATGAATCAGGTTTCCATGTTTCTAACACTTTTCACATGATTTGGCAAAAGCTATAGCATCCATCTGCATTGTGGGCCAATAGTACCCCACCCTAAGCAACCTTCGGGCCATGGTAAGACCACTGGAATGTCCTCCACAAATGCCCTCATGGATGTCAACTAAAGCTCAATCAGACTCATCCTTTTCCAGGCACCTAAGAAGTGTCCCATCTAAACCCATCCTATATAAATCACCAGAGATAAGGGTATGGTGAGAGGCGTTATAGACAAGGTTTCTTCTTTCTGAGCGGTTAAAGGTTTTGGGAATGGTGCCATCATGAAGGTATGAATAGATAGCACCATAATGGAAAGACTTGTGACCAACCAAGGTATAGATGACATGGCTTTCAGAGGAGTCAAATATGGGATGGCGTAGCTCTTCCACCAGGAACTCAAATCTCGACTCATGTTGTTCCAATTGAAGGAGTGAAGCCAATGTAGCCATAGCATCTGCAGCCTTATTTTATATTCTAGGGATCTATTGAAATGTTACAAATGTGAAATAGCATCACAATGAATCAACCATCTTCTTATAAGGGATCAGCTTGTCATCCTTAGTTTGGTATTCTTCATTTACTTGGTTGATAATCAGTTGCGAATCCCCAAAGACATGCAGCTCTGTAATTCCCCATTCGATGGCCATTTTCAATCCATTAGTTAAGGCTTCATATTCAACAATGTTGTTTATGCATGGGAACAGTAATTTATAGGATTTTGGAATAGTATACCCATGAGGGGAAACAAACAACAGTCCGGCTCCTGATCCATTTTTCATATTTGAACCATCAAAGAACATCTTCCAAGTTCTTGCAGTCATGTACATGATGTGCTCATCTGGGAATTCAACTTGCATTGGTGTTTTGTCTTTTATTGGAAAATCAGCCAGTTGATCTGCAATAGCTTGTCCTTTTATGGCTTTATGCTCAACATACGTAATGTCAAATTCTAAAAGAATCATCATTGATTTAGCAAGTCTACCTGTGAGAGCAGCCTTACCAAGCAAGTATTTGAGAGGATCAATTTTAGCTATGAGGTGTATTGTATGTGCAAGCATGTAGTGATGCAACTTTTGGGAAGCAAACACCACAGCAAGGCAAGATTTTTCAATACTATTATAATTGACCTCATAGGAGATGAGTGTACGACTGATGTAGTAAATGGATTTTTCTTTCCTTGTATCATCAAGTTGAGCCAACAGTGCCCCCAGAGAAGATTTTATCACTGATATATACAAAATCAATGGTTTTCCTGGGATAGGAGGCATTAAAATTGGGGGATTAGCCAAGTACTATTTTATTTGGTCTAGGCTCTTTTGGCAATCCTCATTCTAGGTACATGAGACTCCCTTATGCAATGTCTTATTGAATGGTTGTGCTCTATCTGCAAGCTGTGAAATGAACCTCCGTATAGATTGGAGTCATCCTTGGAGACTTCTCATTTGACTAATGTTTTTAGGAGGCTGCATATCTAATATCGCTTGAACCTTTTCAGGATCCACCTCTATTCCTTTGGCTGAAATTATGAATCCTAGAAGTTTACTTGAGGTAACCCCAAATGCACACTTTTTTGGATTCAATCTTAATTGGAATTGTTTCATTCGATCTAGAATTACTTCCAAATATTTGAGGTGTGTATCCCTTTTCTTAGATTTAGCCAAGGTATCATCCACCTAATCTTCCATATTTTTATGCATCATGTCATGAAAGATTGTTGTCATAGCTCTTTGATATGTAGCTCCTGCATTTTTCAATCCAAATGGCATGACGTTCCAACAATAGGTTCCCCATGCACATGTGAAGGCTATCTTTTCTTGATCTTCAGGAGCTATTTTTATTTGGTTATATCTAGAGAAACCATCCATTAAAGAGTATATTTCATAGCTTGCAGTCATATCCACTATCATATCTATATTAGGGAGTGGAAAGTCATCCTTTGGGCAAGCTCTGTTAAGGTCTCCGAAGTCTGTGTATACACGAATGGACCCATCATGTTTTAAAACTGGAACAATATTGGAGATCCATTCAGCATAGTCAATAGCTCTAATAAACCCTGCTCCTAAGAGCTTTTCTAATTCAGCCTTAATAGGGACAGCTATGTGAGGATGCATTTTCCTCAACTTTTGTTTTATTGGTTTAATTCTTGGAGCTATAGATAAATGATGCATAATAAGATTAGTGTCAAGCCCTGGCATATCTGAATATGTCCAAGAAAAATTGATTTTCTTTTTCTATAAGAATCTTGTATATGCCTCTTTTTCTTGTTCTAATAGAGACTGAGCTAGATGAATCATTTGTGGAGCCTCCTTCATATTCAGATTCACTAGCTATGTAGGCTCAATGAGAATTGATGATTTGTCCTAAAAATAACTCGGCAAGTTATTAAGTACCCCATCCTTAGGCACCTCAAAGAGGTTTTCAACTTCAGATACGTCTTTTGTTTTTACTATTTTGGGTTCTGACACCGCCACAAAGTGGTTTTTGCCATCAGAACCATCTCTTTTCTTTTATTTTATGATTGAGGTACTTAATATCAGGCTCTGTCATACTTGTTGTAGGCTCGCCGGTGGAAGAGACTACGGGTTCAAGAGTGTTTAAATAGTAGGCTATCTCATAGTCATTATGGAAAGTAAGGAGCTGAGGCTCTTGATAAAGCTGTGACCAGTCAATCAGATGGTGGTGGACAAGGGGGAGGTCAATGACTGGTTCAATATTATTGATAGGGTAGGTATTATCTGTGGTGATCATATAGTTAGGATTCATCAAGTCTCCCTCTAAGGTACCTGAATTAGGGTTTGTCTCCCCAAACGAAGTATCATCCACTAAGGCAATTCAAGGAATCCAATCCTCTAGCCCTACACTAGACTCGTTATCTACCTCGGGTTGGGACTCAAATGTGTGGATAACATCAATGTCCAGATCAATAGTGGAACAATCCGAGAGGGTCTCCCACTCATATTCATGCGAGTCTGTGTTCGAATCCTTGCTGGGATGTTTGCACCAACCATATTTTTTAGGCCTCGAGGTAGAGGCACCTGGGTCACCGAGGGTGAAACCTTCTTGGATATCATTTTGAGATTGAGTAGATTCTTAACCATGAGTTGTAAAAGAGGATTGTTCCTGTTCAAAACTTGTTAGATCAATTGCGGAAGCATCTAGGTCTCTCCAAAGGAGATTAGTGGAAGGGATCCAATCTTCACACTCATCTTACTGGTTCTGCCAATTTGGCACATAATTAGACTCATCGTCACTATCCATCGTAGCTAGGATAGGAGAAACTTTTTCATTTTTGCTTTCAAAACCTAGGCCCATTGTTGTTTTAATTCTTCGGCCAAAGAGAGAATGATCAAGAGGTTCTGCTTTAGCATCTAACCTATGACTGAGAAGTCCATGACCTGGGTAGCCCATGTTTTTAACTAGAGTATATCCTCTCCCATAGGTCTTAGGAGAAGGTGCAAAATTCTCATTATGTTGGTATTTTTCTTCTCTGTAAATCCAATCTCTGATGGCTACTTCCTCTTTCTCTTCCTGAATAGGCACTTAGGACTCTACAAATTTCATAAACAAAGTCATGGTGGAGGATGAAGGTTTCCTCTCGAGTGAAAGTTTTCCATAAGACCTAGGTGAGATTGGCATTTTTATGAAGGAATCCATTTTGTAATCTCCCATGCCAAGGTCTGCAAACTTAAATTTATTCTTACACTACACAAGAGTAGCATCAAAATTGTCAACTTCTCTATTTAAGGGAACATGTGAACTAGCTGAAACTACATTGATAGATAATGTGATATCCCCTGGTATGCAAACTTCAACACCATTGTAAGGGAATTTAACACATTGATGGTAGGTAGATGACACCACTTGCATGTCATGAATCCATGGTCTACCTAAAAAAATATTGTATGCCAAAGGTCTGACATTAATAATCTGAAACAAAATGTCCTTTTCCACAGGACCAATTCTGACAGGAAGAACGGCCAATCCTTTAGAGCTTCACTCTACCTCATCATAGGCCTTGATGGTGATCTTCTTCCTAGTGTCAATAATTTTTTGAAAATATCCCAAGGCTTTCAGTAGACTCAAAGAGCAAATATTAAGCCCGACACCCCCATCTATCAACATGCACCTGACACTGGTTTTATGGATCATGACTTCAATATGGAGGGCCAGGTTATGCGGGTGACTTAGTGCTTTGTCATCTTCTTCAAAAAATGTAAGGTAATGAGGGCTAGCAAGGTGAATGACCATGTTTTGGAATTGGTCAACATCTATGTCATTAGGGACACTGGCTATTCGCAAGGCATCCTCAAGAACATGCCTGTGTTTAGGAGACAAATCAAGGAGCTCAAAAATAGAAATCTGTGCTGGTGTTCTCTATAACTGATCGATGAGGTTATAACTTACATCTGGACCAATAGCAGACTTAGGAGGAACACTCTTTGACACTGGTTGTTTTGACTTGCCAGAATTAGGACCTCGAATGACAACAGGACCTTGGGACTAACTCCTAGTGACAACATTAAGAGGTTGAGACAATCCTTGAGAATGAGGGCCTCTAAGCACCACAATGGGTCCTTCATAAAAAATGGGGGAGGAGTTTTCTTTATAACCATAGGGATCTCTCCCAGTGATCACATTGACATCATTGTCCACAAATTCGAGCATATTAATGACATTTTCAGTGGTTACATAAGTGTAGTTGATAGTGGCCTTGCCATTCTTACTCTTAGAGCTCTCTCCTTTTTCATATTTGGGCAAGGGTTCTTTAAAAGCTTTGTGGTCAACCCATCAACTTGTAATCTTCCACTTTCAATAAGATATTGGACAAGATGCTTAAGTCTAAAACAATTTTCTATATCATGTCCAATTCCATTGTGAAAGACACAAAAAGCGTTCTCATTCAACCAATGAGGCTTAGGATCTGGTATGCGGTGCTTGGTAGGATCCTAAGGTTGTGCCAAATTATGAGCAATTAACATCTTGAAAATGTCTACATATGAGTTCTCAAGTTTGGTAAATTGTCTCTTTTCTATTTTAGGTCTCCCTTGATACTTGGGTTTATTCTCTTGTTGTTCTGAAGATGTTTGCAACTTCATGGCTTGGATTGTGTTAGAGAGATTAAGAACTCCTTCATTCTTAGGTTGTGACAAGACAAAAACCCCGTCATTAACCACTTGCTTATTCTTATTCCAATAAGAGTTCTTTTTATCCTTATTACCATTATGATTATTGTTTTGGCCATTGTTGTTATTAGTTGTTTTGGCCAAAATGCCTTGTTCTTTTAGGACATCTTCTATATGACATGTAGTCTCTACCATGGTATCAAAAGAGCTAAAAACCATTTTCCTCACTTCATGCCTGTGAGCAAGGCTAATCTATATCTATTTTGAAAGGTTCAAATCAGTCAAATGTTAAGTTCTAATCTAACATGAAACCAATCCAAAACAAGAACAACTAAGCTAAGCCACCTCAGATTGAGCTAAAACAGATGCACCCATGCACTGTTTGATTTGCTCTTGCTTAAGGGGATGTGGGTGTGCTCTTTAAGCACTTGGAGCATACTCTAATGCATTCTAAGATGTTTTGAGACTCATGAAAACCCCCAAAAGTGGCACAATATTGGGTAGAACACCCAAAATTTCCCCTAAGGCTTCAAGAACTCAAAATAATGCTTTAATGGAGGTTTGATGCTATATGCTATGCAAAACAATGAAAGAAACTATGTTAATCCATTATTGCTAAGCTATGATGTGCTAAAAAGCTTGAAGAAAACATTGAAATCTAATAGTTAGTTGATTTTAAGCTATGATCTAACATGAAAATGGCATTATAAGATTACTATTACTTGAAAATAAAAGTGGATGGATTGCTCTTAGAAATGAGGGGTATTTATAGGCTTTTGGAAAGGTTTGGGTTAAGAGGATAGGTTAGAGTTTGGGGTAAGGTTAGAGTTGGAGTTAAGGGGATAAGGATGAAGACTTTCTAGAAGAGTTTAGGCTTTGGATTAGGATAAAGACTTTCTAGAAAAGTCTAGGTTTTCTAAGGATAAATATGAAAATTAGAAAATAAATAAAATTTTATTTATCTCAAAGGCTTTAATGAGTTTGAGGCTCATTAGGGTTAGGGTTTGACTAGGAGTCAAAGGAGACTTAGATTAGCTTAGGGAAAGTAGGTAATTTTTGCTAAATGGGTTTAGGGAAGGATT
Source organism: Chamaecyparis obtusa (assembly GCA_027943335.1). Classification (NCBI taxonomy): domain Eukaryota; kingdom Viridiplantae; phylum Streptophyta; class Pinopsida; order Cupressales; family Cupressaceae; genus Chamaecyparis; species Chamaecyparis obtusa. The sequence goes on along the minus strand of BSBK01008681.1, from coordinate 139,358 downwards.
AGGAAAGTTCTAGAAGAGTCTAGAGTTTTCCTAGGGTAAATTAGGAATTGAGGATTAATATTTAATCTTAATTAAATATTCTTGAGTTGGGATTAGGGTTAGGAAATGATGGGATTAGCCTTTAATCGAAATTAAAGAAAGATTAGAAGATTCTAGAAGAGGTTAGTGGTCTTTAGGAATTTGGTAAGGTTTTGAGAAAAAATAAATTATTTATTTATTTATTGGATTTTAGGTTAATTTATTAATTAAATAATTAATAAATAGGGAGATAATGTTTAAATAAGATTTAAACATTTTTGGGAGGGATTCCTTAATTAAATATTTTTAATTAAGGTAAAGGGATTTAATGACATAAAAATAAATAAATAAATTAAATAAATAATTAATTAATAAATGATGATGTCATCAGGTATTTTTCATAAAACAAAAATAATTTATTTTCTAAAATTTTTTTAGGTGTCTACATTTTGCCCCTCTTTGATGCGATGCCGCAAGTGGCATGGCGTCAAAGATAAGAAAATAAGATGCCCCAGGCTAGAATTTAGAGGAATGATGGGTTGTGCCCCCTCGAGAAAATAATGCAAGGAGTAAACGTTGTGAAATTTTCTCAAAAGGAAATAGAGAAAGAAGGACTGAGGAAGCAGGGGAGATAAATAACCAAGCTTCCAAGAGCAAAGATGGGTGAATGCAAGATGAGATGGAATGCAAAATGCAGGATGTAGCTACATGATAGATGCAAGATGCAAGATTAATCTATATGATGCAAGATGCAGGGGATTTGGGGAAGCTCCAAGTGCAAATGTGGAAAGCACAATCTAGTTTAATATAGCAATGCTAGAGACCTGCCAAGGATACTAGGATCATGAGGCCTTGTCACCAGCGTTGCATAGGACTGATGCTAAAAAGACACACAGGGTTTCCCCAGCATCACACATGAAACCTGAAGGAGGCATGGTGGAAATGATGCTGAAGAAACCACAAACACACGACTGACTCACAAGTAGAAGCAAAAGATCAAAAGACCTTGCCCCAAATTATCCTCATGCGAAGTGCACCATGATATAAAGGATCGTGGTGAATTTGAGTAGAGAACAATGAGAAGCCGTAAAAGATTAACAAGACCCAAAGGACAAAATCCAAGGTCAAAATGATTACTCCAAAAGACAACCTTTACCAAGGAGAGAGATTTGATTTGATTGATGGCGGGAAGATTGGTCTGAACGTGTGGAAGGATACATCAACATGGACCTAGTGTGCTTGGTGGAAGATTGGGTCAGACAGGAAGGATACAACTGAGGGGACCCATGATTAGGCTTAGGTCAGACAAAACAAAAGCATACATCTGTGCGGACCCTATGCTAGTGGGGGAGAATGTTGTGTTGCTGATTGGAAAATGATGCGGTTCAAAGATAGTCACATTGATCAAGGATAGTCGACAATTGATGTTACTGAAGTACAAGGCTGGGTAGGACAAGGTGTTCTGGTCAAGTGCTGCTATAGGACTAACAAGGATATGTACAATGAAATGTGAGGATATGTACAATAGATGGGAAAAGATATACAATGGATATGTACAGAAGCTCAGGATTAAGGATAGGAAGAACCTGGGGGTGAAGCTGAAACTCCAAAGATATGCAAGATGATGCCCGAGTTGGGCTGGAAGGCCAAGATGGACTGGTGATGATGTGTCCTGAAATGACATAGACTTGGGAAGGACATATCACAATGATGATGATCAGATTGAGATCAAGGCTTGCTACAAGACTAAGGATGTGATTTGATCGGTTGGCTTGATCTTGGATGTTGGATTTTGGATAGCTAGAGGATGTGGAGAGGGTTGGAAGATTGCTAGAAGACTGCTAGGAAAGTTTGGATAGGGATGAATGGCATTGGATTGCAATGAGGTTAGCCTATAGCTAGATACCAATGACAAGGGAAGATACCAGGTGATGGAAAGATGGAGGAAAATGCTAGGGATGAGGATGATGGAACTGCTAGGAGATTTGGATGGAGGAAGATTTGGATTTGGATGGAAGAATGCTTGAGGATTGGATAGAGGAAGATTTGTGGAGATTGGATGGCAGATTTTCTTGAGGATTGGAAGATGGAATGCTAGAGGAACCGCTGAGGGATCTGGATAGAGGAATGCTTGGGGAGATTGGATGGTGGATTTGCTTAAGGATTGGAAGATGGATGATTTTGGATGAAAGATAGTCTCCAAGGAATATGTTACCAAGGAATAAGATGCCCCCTGTTTAGGATAGTTCATGTATTTTTAGAGGCATGGGGTATGCTTGGATGGGAGATATGACAACAAGAGGATGAGGAAGGTAGATGGAAGCTAGGATGAATGGATTGGATAGAGGATATGTAGCTGAAAGGTGTGATGGATGCCAAGAAGGTGCCCAAAAACATGTATACCTGGTAGTCTTTGTTTTGTCATCAAGATCCAAAGGAGGATGAAGGAGGTGAGAGACAAATGGGATGGAGGAGATGTTGGATAAGATGTGATAGAAGGGAATGGCCCCCAACTGTAGAAAGGAATTGGGGGGAACTACACATGACACCTGTTTGCCAAGTTTTCACCATGGTACTTGTCCAAGGCACTTGAATTGCCAAGTTTTCACCATTGGATGAATGTTTTTCTCTCTTTTCTTTTTTGATACTTTTCTCTTGATTTTTTCCAATTTTTATGGATTTGTCTGATTTTCTACTGACTTTGTGTTGATCTTTCACTGATATGTTGATTTATTTTTGACCTATTGTTGATTCTCTGATTTGGTACTACCTTATGATTTGATGTTGACCTTCTATTTGATTTTTTCACTAATATTCTAATGTTTGTTGCTGACTTTTTCTAATTTGTTGTTGCCTTTCTGATTTCTCTAGATGTTGGTACAACTTCGCTAGGATGGATGGATTATGCAAAGGCATGGATGAGATGGGGTAGATGGGAAATATGGTGGTAGAAACTATTTGGATGGAAAGATGGAAAGTGATCATGATAGGGGGATGTTGTCAGGATCAACATTGGCACATGTTGCGAGGAAGATAGATGAAGTGGATGGGTTTCAGAAGATAGAGGTAGATAGGATGGAGGATTTATGCTAGGAGATTTAGGATCTTTGGGACCCAAAAGAGACTGAGGAGATGGAGGAGAAGACTGAGTAGGTGGGGGATTAGGAACTTTGGATGCCATTGTGGATGTTTCTTTTAGATGCATTACATCTTTTTTCTTTGGGATCCGCATCATTTTTGCTTTAGCTTTGGTGGGCCTTTGTGGCTGTTGGTATGCATTGGATTTTGCTTTTTCTTTGCTGGGCCTTTGTGGCCATAAGAATGCTTTAGATTGCTTGATTAGATTTTGCTTTGCTTGAGCATGTCGTTTAGACTGGACATGGCAATCCTTGGATTTTTGTGGATATTTCCCTTTATGCATATTTGATATGGCATCCAAATTGCAAGGAGCATTGGAATGAATATGAGAAGATGTGTGGGATGGTGAAAATGTGGATGGAGAGATGAATGGAGATTGGTAGATAGGGGATATGGGCATGTGCCTTTGTTGATCTTGAGTAGGGATGTTTAGATTTTGGATGAAGGACTGAGTAGGATAAGATGGGGGATGATATTTTGGGATGTAAGGTCCCAAAATAGATTTGGTATGTAGAGGATATGTTCTGGAAGATTTTGGGACATAGGGACCCAAAATGGATTTAGAGGATGAAGCAGGAATGTGATAGGTTGTCCTGGGACATAATGATGGAGGAGGAGGAATAACATTGTATGTTCTGGGAGATGTGATTGTGGGTTTGGAAGGATGCTTGAATTTAGCTTTAGTTGTACCAACATTTCTGGAGGAAGTGCCTTCGCCTGGTGTGTGACCAATTCCACATGATTTTGGATGTTTCTTATCTTGAATGGGCTCCAAATTTCCTTGTTCATGAGAGCCTAGGCCTTTGCCTTGATAATTCCATTTGTTGAGCATTTTATCCAAACAAGGATATTTTTGACTTGGGGATTATGATAAACATCCAGTTTCTGGTTCCCTGATGGAAGATATGAAACTAAATTCTTCTACTTCAAGTGGACTGCCTTTGACAAATGTAAGTGATCCAAGAGGATAGAGTGATGGCAGTGGGATAGTTTGGATTGGAAGATCCTCAAGAGGAGAAGATATGATGGTGGGATTTTGACTGGGATTGGGGGATGGTAATGGATCTTTAGTTGGAGAAACTGGGATGATAAGATCTTGGATTGGAGGAATTGGGATTGTAGGATTTTGGATTGGGGGTGATGGAAGCAATAGAACATGTGATGGGGGAAGTGAAAGGATTAGATATTGATTATCTTCAATGGGTACTTCAACATACTTTTGGGAAAGATCTTGACATGATAGGATTTGTGTGGATAGAGTGATGGGGGATGTATGGATGGGCTCTTTAGAGGGGGTGGATGGAAGGATGGGAGATTCTATAGCTGTGATGTCTTGAAGAAGGAAGAAATCTTCAGATGGTATGGATGAAAGGATGGAAGATTCTATAGCTGTGATGGTAGGAAGAAGGGTGAACTCATGTGGCTTATTAGATATGCTTTGGATAATACTAGGAGGAGGTGATGTTGGTGGGGATGGATGGAGACTTCAGATGGAAGGGACCCAATGATGCTAGGAGACGGAAGAAGATTAATGAGTAGGATGTATAGAAGATAGATAATAGATGGGAGTGATGGATGGGCCTCATCAATGATGGCTTCACATGAAGGATTGAAATGGCTTAGCTCTTCAACTTTAGGAGTGGGATTTGTTGTTGGCTTCCTCATGAAACTCCTTGGAGACTTCCAGATTGGAGGAGGTGAGGGATTAGAATGTGTAGAAGATGGGGAGCTTGGATGGTCCTCATATGAAGGTGGGGTGGAAGATTTTGAACTTGCTTGAGGGGATGATGGTGTTGAAGAGGTAGAGTTGGTGGATCGAGGTATGGGATATGAAGCAGTTTGAAGGATGCACTCTGCTTGTGGGAGGGTATTTTTGGAAATGTGGTTTGGAATAGAAGATGGTGGATTGAGATAGGATGGAGGATTGGGGAAAAGGATTGGAAGACTAGGATTTTGATTTTGAATCGGGATTGGAGGATAAGTAGATGGAGGATTTGGATAAAGGATGGGAAGACTAGGATTTTGGATTTGGGAATAATTTGGAGGATGGGTGGATGGAGATTTTAGATAAGGGAAGTAGCATGAAGTGTTTCTATGGGATGATGGTGATTGGGATATGACCATAGAGGAAGGTGGTGGTAGGAAGGATGCATATGGAGGATGTGTAGGTTTGAGATAGGGATAAGTTGTGGATGGATAAGATAATGGATTTGCCTTGCTGAGGACATGAAAGGGAGTTCTAGTGGATAAGCGTGAAGGCATGATAGGATATTTTAGAGGAATGATTGGATGCTGAAAGATGTGTGGGGAAAGCTTGCTAGGATTTTCAAAATATGCATCATGATCTACAAAGCTTTCATCATCATCAGGATAGGATGGATTGAGAGGAGAGACATAATAACCAAGCTCATCATAATAGTTTTGAGACATGCTAACTTTGTGGATGAGTTGGATAGGAATGAAGGATGAAGATGGATTGGAAGACTAAGACTCAGATTGGGATGACTGACAGAATCAGACTTAGGTTTGGATTTGGCTCAAGTTTGGAAGAAAACTGACTTTAGAGGAAGATAGACAAGGGGATGGGGAATGACCGAGATGACTCTGCTAACCTAAGATAGGAGGAAAGGATGACAAGACTGGATTGAATATGACTCGAAGACCATGATTTGAGATTCTGAAAGCTTTGGACATTTTTTGGATTTTGGGAGGATTTGGACTAACATGGCTATTCTAAGTATCGTGAACCAAGTTGTAGATTAGTTTGATGTTTTTCCAATGGCAAAGGATAGATTTCAACAAAGATTTTTGGAAAATAAATCTCCACAAGGGACAAAGCAAGCTTGTGGGATACAAACAAGATAACTGACTCTGATTTTGAAAAAGCTTTGAAAAGTGTATGTTTCAACAATGTTTTCACAAAGTATTTGACTGTCAAGCACTTCAAGTAGACCTACCCAAGGAAGGTGAGTATCAAAATCACTTGCCCACAGCTTGGTACCCCCTAGAAGGGAATACAAATGGTGAGTAATCTTGAGGCGACCCGGTAAACCCCTTGGAATCGGTCCTTGCACATGGATTTTGATAATTTTAGATGTAGATAGGGTAGCCTCTATTTTATCAGGTTTGTAATGGTTCCGTGGAGTCTCCATACCCAGTTATGCTGACTTCCCGTGACTCACTTAAGAGCCTAGCCAACAACGTTGTGGGAGGAATATTTACCATCCCTAGTCATTGCATTTGGCATGAATGCCCATGGATTAGGAGATATAAGTGAGTACTTTTTGCCTTAACTTTATTTATATACCGGCCAAGGGGGATACCGGTTTGAGGTCGTTCTCCAGAGAGGAAGCACTTTTCTCCCTGGACAGGCCTCGCTAAAAGTAAAACAAGTGAACTTGTCCAAGTTCAAATGTTCTACGTTGCTTACTTTAACAAGGATTTACAGAAAATGAAAGCTCCTAGATGTACATCAAGCAAGTTGTTCTTTTTCCCAAATGTGATTAAGTGTGTTTGAACTTTGAATTTTGAAGACACAAGTGTTTAAGGTTTGATTTGTTCTTTCTCCAAAAAGTAAATGATTTTGAGCGGTTGCAAGTTCTTTCTTTGAGCATTCAAGATTGAGATTGGCGTGTTGATTTAGAACTTTGAAAAGAGCTTTGTTTTAACCTTAGATCATTCAAGATTGAGTTTGAACTGAAATTCAAAAAAATAGGGATGCTTGTTCTTTCCAATTTAGATCATTCAAGATTGTGTTTGATTTTCAAAATGATAATGACTCTTAGGATTTAAGTTCATTTCCCTTATTTTCACTCAAGATTTGTTTTTGACTTTTGCTTAAGAAAAATGAATCCAATATCAATTTGAGAGCAAAGGTGATAGGAACAAGTGTAGAGGTGATAGGAAAAAGTTCACAGGTGACAAGAACTTGTGCACAGGTGACAGAAAAAAGTTCACAGGCGACAAGAACTTTGCATAGGCGACAGGAAAAAGTTCACAGGTGATAGGAACTTGTGCATAGGCAACAGGAAAAAGTTCATAGGTGACAGGAACTTTGCACAGGTGATAGGAAAAATTTCACAGGTGACAAGGACTTGTGCATAGGTGATAGGAACTTGTGCATAGGTGACAGGATAAAGTTCACAGGTGACAAGAACTTGTGCACAGGCGACAGGAAAAAGTTCACAATGATAGGAACTTGGGCACAGGTGACAGTGAAACATGCATAGGCGGCAATGACAAGTTCATAGGTGACATGAACTTGTGCATAGGCGATAGGAAAAATTTGACAGGTGATAGTTACTTGTGCATAGGTGACAGTGAAACATGCATAGGCGGCAATGAAAAGTTCATAGGCGTCAGTGAAATGATTACAGGTGACAGTAAAATGATTAAAGGCGATAACAAATTATTTACAGGTGAGACTTATGTATGCGAAGGCGTGAATGTTTATCTCACAGGCATGATTACTTCTATTGTAGGTGACAGAAAAGAAGTTTGAGACAGAATAGAAGTTATCAAGGATGAAAATCTTCAGAAAATAGGCATCGATACAGAGCTTGTAGGCATCATCAAACTATTTGTAGGCATGACTAAACTATGTGTAGGCGGCATTTCACCTGTTTCCTGTAGATTATTCATGAAAAATAGCAAATATGAGAGTACAAAGCATGATCTAATCAAGCTGATTTATGGGTTTGCGTCTCACTGAGCATGCCAGAATGTGAGCAAGGCTAGTCTGTATCTATTTTGAAAAGCTCAAATCAGTCAAACGTTAAGTTCTAATCTAACATGAAATCAATCCAAAACAAGAACAACTAAGCTAAGCCACCTCAGATTGAGCTAAAATAGATGCGCCCATGCACTGTTTGATTTGCTCTTGCTTAAGGGGATGTGGGTGTGCTCTCTAAGCACTTGGAGCATACTCTAATGCATTCTAAGATGATTTGAGACTCATGAAAACCCCCAAAAGTGGCACAATATTGGGTAGAACACCCAAAATTTCCCCTAAGGCTTCAAGAACTCAAAATAATGCTTTAATGGAGGTTTGATGCTATATGCTATGCAAAATAATGAAAAAAACTATGTTAATCCATTATTGCTAAGATATGATGTGCTAAAAAGCTTGAAGAAAATAATGAAATCTAATAGTTAGTTGATTTTAAGCTACGATCTAACATGAAAATGACATTATAAGATTACTATTACTTGAAAATAAAAGTGGATGGATTGCTCTTAGAAATGAGGGGTATTTATAGGCTTTTGGAAAGGTTTGGGTTAAGAGGATAGGTTAGAGTTTGGGGTAAGGTTAGAGTTGGAGTCAAGGGGATAAGGATGAAGACTTTCTAGAAGAGTTTAGGCTTTGGATGAGGATAAAGACTTTCTAGAAAAGTCTAGGTTTTCTAAGGATAAATATGAAAATTAGAAAATAAATAAAGTTTTATTTATCTCAAAGGCTTTAATGAGTTTGAGGCTCATTAGGGTTAGGGTTTGACTAGGAGTCAAAGGAGACTTAGATTAGCTTAGGGAAAGTAGGTAATTTCCCCTAAATGGGTTTAGGGAAGGATTAGGAAAGTTCTAGAAGAGTCTAGAGTTTTCCTAGGGTAAATTAGGAATTGAGGATTAATATTTAATCTTAATTAAATATTCTTGAGTTGGGATTAGGGTTATGAAATGATGGGATTAGCCTTTATTCAAAATTAAAGAAGGATTAGAAGATTCTAGAAGAGGTTAGTGGTCTTTAGGAATTTGGCAAGGTTTTGGGAAAAAATAAATTATTTATTTATTTATTGGATTTTAGGTTAATTTATTAATTAAATAATTAATAAATAGGGAGATAATGTTTAAATAAGATTTAAACATTTTTGGAAGAGATTCCTTAATTAAATATTTTTAATTAAGGTAAAGGGATTTAATGACATAAAAATAAATAAATTAATTAAATAAATAATTAATTAATAAATGATGGTGTCATCAGGGATTTTTTAGAAAACAAAAATAATTTATTTTCTAAAGGATTTTTAGGTGTCTACAATACCTTAGCTCTGGTATTAAATTGATCACAATTATGTCTATTCTTTCTTCCTCAGGAATCATTCTAGGATACTTCGAGCACAACCGTCTCCATCTTTGCAAGAAGGTGACAAAAGGTTCTCCTTGATTTTGTGAGTTTGCACAAATCAAGCATTGTGACTGACCTTGATAGATTGTAAGAAAAATGTTGGACAAATCTTTGAACAAGTTCTTTAAATGTCTTCACTGGAGGAGTAAGGTTGGTGAACCACTCCATAGCTTGACCTTTTAGACTCCTTGGGAATAAGCTCATTAAATAGGAGTCTTCATGATGAAAATCAAAGCTCATTATGTAAAATTGTCTAACATGGTCATGAGGGTCACCAATACCATCATATTTGTCATAAGTTGGGAACTCAACCTTCTTAGGAAATTCAATCATCACCACACTTTTGTCTATAGGGTTGGGACATATGGAGTCTAAATTGAATGTACTCTTAGGAGCTCTCATTTTCTCTATGTCCCTTTGCATTTGCATGATCACTTCGTTGGTTGAAGGATTTTGTTTCTTAATCTTTTGGTGCACATCAAAATCATATGGGACCTTAGCACCTTTTTTGATGAGACTTTCTAGGAATCGATCCTTGTTTTGCTCCACATATCTTTCTACATATGCTTGAAAAGATGGTTCTTGCTGCATAGTCATAAAATCCATATGATCAAAGTTGGCATAACTTCCTCCATGTTGAGAGCCATGATGAGCTCATTGGGAGGGTTGTGTTGTATATCTGGGAGGTGATTGTCTCCTATGATGGTTATGTCAAGAAGTCCTTCTTCCTCTAGGACTAGGTGATCTTGAAGGAGTCCTTGACCTTCTCCTAGTCCTTGGACTTGTTGAGGGAGTAGATGGTGGAGAGTTGGTTCCACTATGGGTACCCCTATTGTTGAATTGATTATGAAGTTGTTGCGCTAGGAGCCTATCTTGTTCTTCTTGTGTGGCTCTTCTCCTTATGTCTATCAAAGCTCGTTCCTCATCCTCTAATTGTTTGAACCTTTCTTTCTTAGCAGCTTGTTCATCTAAGAAAGCTTGTTTTTCTCTTTCAATCCTCTTTAACCTGTCACTTGCATATCGTGAGGCACCTCTAAGAGGAGAAGACTTTCTTGAATGTCTAAATATATTAGCTGCATTGATGTGAGCATCACCTGACTCATTGTTTTGGTTATCGAGTTGTGACCGTGCATCCGGGTGAGCTTTCCTATAGTGTTTCTCTGCTCATTGGTGAGCATCCAAATACCTGTCATTGATAGGAGGTGATCCAGGTGGACTATCAGAAGAAGACCTAGTAGACATCATGTCACCCCTATGTCATTTGAAAATGTCATTAAGAGTTTGATTCATTACTTCCCTTTGTTCTCTTGTGAAAGTATAACTCATATCCATATTCGATGAAAGTGGTGCCACAGAGCTACTCTCTTTGTTAGGATTACTCTTTGGATTGAAACAAACCTCAGACTCACTCTTTGGGGATTGGTCAAAAATAGGTTCCTTTCCCTTTCGTTGTTGATGAGTCTTAACTAAGGGTAACTGATTGAAGACAACCAGGGGTCACTTCCCTTGATTTACTTGGTACCTAGTTGTAACTGACATGAAAGAAAAAGATTCTTAATGATAAGATGACCTCACAAAGTGTCAACACCAAACTAGGATAATTGAAGTTCTCTAATGTCCAAAAAGAGATGGAAAGATAAAAATAAAAGGGGCTTTACCAACATTGTCAAAGAGGTGCCTCAAATCAAAGGATGAATATCCTTGCACTTTTGAATCAGAAGGTTGGACTAGGCCAAAATATAATTGAATTTGAGATTTGGTGAAAATGATTTAGACAAAAGGAGCACTAAAATTCTCCAAGAATGTAGCTAACAATTCTAGAGATGTTCTTTCTCAACAAGAATAGTCTTCTAACTTGGCAATCCTTCCCAAGGTGATGTTGTAAATCAAATGATACTAACCCTAGAGGGCTAAAATGAAAACTCAAGGTCAAAATAGGCTTGCAGTGGCAAGATAAGTAACCTTCCTAAAGACCCAACCAACTAAAAGCAAGTGAAACTAGGTATACAACAGCAAAATCTCAGGCGACAGTCTCCAAGCAAATAGCGTACCACTTCACGTAATGTCACGTGACACAGTCTAGGTAGACAGAGTGACAATTTCCAGGTAAGAGAGGTGATAGTGTTTCTGGGGTGAACTGGCGCACGACAGTTCTCAGAATAGGGGGTGACAGTCTTTCAGTGTCACATGACTCTTTGACCAGTGAGTGTCAAAATCTTAGTTTTAAGGCTTGTTCGTTCAAAATTTTCAGTCTGAGGGTTGATTTTTTGATTCCAATCACAATGACAGCAGTAATTCAACAGGTTTGCAAACAATATGGGATCAAACATGTCTCCAAGCACTTAGAACAAGGGCAAAAGCAACCTTGCCAAGACAAACAATTGTGATATCAAAAATGGAAAAAACACCCTATGAATGCTACAGATTGTTTGAATGTTGAGAATGTTTACACTAGTATAGCACAATCAAAATCACTTCAAGCAATATCTATCCTAAAAGGTCAAGGCTCAGTACTTAACAACTTGGCCCACGCTTGATGCTCCCTTTCCTCACACAAAGTGGTTGCCCACAATAGATATTGGCTTTGTCATGGAAGTGCCAAAGACACAACCAAAGGAACACAGATGGTGGGTAATATTAGGGTGATTCGGGTTATTCTGCTTGGATCAATCCTTGCACCAAGAAGCCAAGAGGAAAAATAAGGTGGCTTCTATCTAATGGTTCTTAGTAAGGGCTTCTGCTCGTAGCACCCCTCTTGCTCCTCCTAAAGGACTAGGACCTCACGGCCTCAAGAGTACCTTAAGCATTCTTGCTCAACATTTTCCTCATGGTCACAATCCCATAAGTACTCACATCAAGCGAAGACAAGCACTACGTCTACCAAGGTTTTGTGTCCTCGATAGCCTTGAGATTATAGTGGGTTGGAATAGCTCAGTATTAGCTTGTCCCCACTTGGGTCATTCCTCTTGATTGCTCAAGAGCAGGCCCGCTAAAGGATTCTAACAATCTAAAAAAAAATGGATGAACTTATGAAATTCAAAGATTTTGTTTCCCCACAAGGGTGAAGAGCATACTCCCCTTATCCCAAAGCTTTCTCCCAAACACACCAAGCAAATTTCAATTACCCTCTTGCTTCCAAAATACTAAGAAGGGTCAAGATTTTCTAGTTCACCACAAGGGTGAAGAGCATACTTCTCCTACCACCTCAAAATTCCTTCCACAAGATATTAAGTGCTTATGAAATGAAACAACTAGTATATGCCGCACTCAATCAATAAAGAAAGCAATTAAACAAGCACTTGATTTGTTTTCCTATGCTTTGGGCAGCCCTACAAAAACTGTTAGTAGCCCTTTTAGCATGCAATGTATCAATTTTTTTCAAGCAAGAGTACCTACAAAGCAACTTTTTAGCTTCACAATGGTTAGAACAATCTTAAAATCCAATTAGCTCCAAGCAATCCACTATCAAAAAATATTTAGAGCACTAAAGGTGGATCACTTAACGCTTCAAGTGAATGTGAAGCGAGTCCAAAAGTGGAACATTTAACTCTTCAAGTGAATGTGAATTTAGTCCAAAAGTGGAACATTTAACTCTTCAAGTGAATGTGAAGTGAGTCCAAAAGTGGAACATTTAACTCTTTAAGTGAATGTGAAGTGAGTCCACAAGGTGGAACATTTAACTCCTCACACAAACTCAAAGTGAGTCCAAAAGTGGAACATTTAACTCCTCACAAAAACTCAAAGTGAATTCAAAAGTGGAACATTTAACTCTTCACACAAACTCAAAGTGAGTCCAAAAGTGGAACATTTAACTCCTCACACAAACTCAAAGTGAGTCCAAAAGTGGAATATTTAACTCCTCACACAAACTCAAATTGAGTCCACACCTTAGAAAACTAATGAGATCAAGAAAGCATAAAAAGGATAACTTTGTGGAAAATTTAACTCTCTTTTCAAGTAGACCCCTCCCCCATGTATGAATGCTGACCTTGCACCCAAAGGGAAAATAATAAGGGGCGATTAGAAATAAGTGAGTCCAACACCCAATTTAGCTAACAAGCTCAATCAAAAGTAATCTAAAGTTTCTTATCAACACTACCTACAAATGAAAAAGGAGTTGAATCAATGGAATATTTAACTTTCCAAGCAAACATAGGGTGAGTCCAAAAAGTGGAACATTTAACCCCCTATGCAAACAAGGAATGAATCCATGCCCTCAATCACTCAAATGAGATGTTTGATATTGGAAACCAAAGAGCATTCACAAACTATCAAAAGAAAATCTATGTTCTTTTATTAACCCAAAAGAGATGTGCCTATGAAAGCAAGTAAACCAACTGAAATCTAGAAATGCAATCTATTTAGCTATAGCAAATCAAACTAACAAACAAATCAATCTAAACTTGGCTAAAAGGGTCTAAAAAATCACTATCAGGTACATGTGACAATACAGTCACCAGAACTATTGTGCGCCACTTCTCTGTATACTGGTGCGACAATTCTTCCTGGGGTGACAGACTTCAAAACCTCCAGGCGACAGAACACAACAAACAGGGTGACAGTTTCTGCCAAAAAGAGTGACACTATTAATCGGTGAAGTGTCATGCTATCGTACAACAGACTGTCACATGACACTGGTGAGAAGTGTTGCACGACACTCTGAGACAGAAAAACTAGAGACTGAAAACAACGCTAAAAATTGATGAAAAATTAGTGGAAATTGATGAAAATGTAGAAAATGAAGGGACAAAGCTAATGTCTTGCCCCACGGTGGGCACTAGAAATGTATGGTGAAAATGTGACCACACTTCTATGAATTATTACATGCAAGGAAACTCAAGAATGAGCCCTCACAAATTGATCCATAGCTCTCTATGCATAGAGTTGCAAGATTTTAGATTTGCTCTCAGCTAGAGCTATAAACTCATGACCTTGCTAGTCAACCACACAATGAGAGATTCCAAATCAAAGACAAGGGAAACAATGCCAATATCTCCAAGAATCAAATGTAAATGTAATGCAATGCAAACTAATCTATGAGAATGAAAGTACAATGCAACTAAACTATGAAATGGAAAGAACAAGTGTTACAAATCCTTCCTATTTAGACTATGTGAGATTATTCTATTGCATAAAAGGAATCTATACTAGAAATGCCATGATCAATGAAACTATGAAAGAAAATATGAGAACTATGGAATGCAACAATGATCTTCAAAGCTTGAATGCAAGGATGTCTTCAAAGAGCTCCAAATGACCTAGAAAACCTGCAGCATAACATTAGCATAAAAACATGATGCCAAATGAGGAGGAGAGCTCTTCTTTTATAGGGAATGAAAAGGAATAGACCATGGAGATTAAGAGGCAAAAGATTTAATCAATGGTGGAGAAAAAAAGAGGCTTGATCCTTGTGCACAAATATCCTCCAATAGGAAAATAGGAGTTGACTTTTGTGTCCATATAAGACAAAAAATACTTTTTCTCTTTTTATAAAATAAGAATAATGCTTTATTTTTTGCAACTTAGGATAAGAGGAAAAGTGGGGGCTTTTTATTTAATAAAAGGGGAGGAAATATTCTTTTTAATTAAATAAGACTTAGGATAAAATGGTTAGCCCAAGGAATGATCAAATAAATGATAGAACTAGGATTTGATCAAGGAAATTGATATAATTGATAAAATGTTGATTTTTGAAAATCTTGATTCAGGGATTTGATAAATTGTAGAATGGGGGCCCAAAGTCTAGGTGACCATTTTAGGGTGCATACAAGGAAACCCTATAATCCTCATCCATTATTAATCCTTGCAATGATACTGTTAGGGATGGGATTTCAACCTCCAAAGGTAGAATAACTTCGGCTCCATAAACCAATGAATATGGTGTAGCTCCTATAGGTGTCCATATGCTAGTTCTATAAGCCCACAAAGATGGGTTGATTTGTACATGCCAATCTCTTCCTGATTTGTTCACCGATCTCTTCAAGATCTTAATGATATTCTTATTTGTAGCTTTGGCTTGTCTATTTCCTTGTGGATAATAAATGGAAGAAGAGTGATGTGTAATGTGGAAAGTATCACAAAGTTCATCCACATCTTTGTTCTTTAATTGTTTTCCATTGTCAGTAATTATGGCATAAGGAATACCATATCTACAAATGATGTGATTAAGGATGAACATAGAGATTTGCTTTCCTGTAGCGGTGATCAAAGGAATGACCTCTACCCATTTAGTGAAGTATTCCATAGTCGTGATGATGTATTTGTGCCCATTGGAAGAAGGTGGATAAATCATGCCAATCAAGTCAAATCCCCATTGATTAAATGGCCAAGGTGTAACAAAAAGATGTAATACTTGAGCTAGTACATGTATCATATCACCATGATATTGACATTTTGTGCATATTTTAACAAAGTGACAAGTATCATTTTCTAAGGTTTTCCAAAAATACCCCATGCGAAGGATCTTCTTAGCTAAGTTTAAACCACTTGAATGCAACCCGTAAATGCCCTCATGAACCTCATGTAAAGCTACCCTAGACTCTTCTTCCTCTAGACATCTAAGTAAAGTTTTGTCAAGACCTTTTCGATACAATGTGTCGGAGAGGATAATGTCATGAGCTGATTGTCTTATGAAATGCCATTTTTGGGCTCGAGATTGGTTTTCAGGTAATACTTGGTCTTTAAGGTATGTGTAGATAGGGTCGTACCAAGGGGAGTCATGTCCATCAAGTAAGGCAATAATTTGGGTATCAAGAAGGTCAAATGCTAGTTTTGCCAACTCTTCCACCAAGAATTCATACCTTTCATTTTGATTAGGCTTTTGTAGTGATGAAGCTAAGGTAGCCATTGCATTGACAACTCTATTCTTCTCTCTTGGAATTTGTTCAAATGTTATGAACACAAAGTACTTTTTCCAAGCATCAATCATGGTCTTGTAAGGCATTAGATTTTCATCTTTTGTGTTATACTCATCATTGATTTTATTGATTACTAATTGAGAGTCACCATACACTTGTAGCTCGGTAATATTCCATTCTAAAGCCATCTTGATACCAATGACTAAAGCTTTATATTTAGCTATGTTGTCGGTACATGGGAACAAAAGCTTGTGTGATTTGGGAATAGTATACCCTTGAGGGGTAATCAATAATATGCCGGTGCTAGAACCTCCTTGTGTGTACGATCAGTAAAAGTACAACCTCCATGTCTTGGCTTCTATATTGACAATAGCTGAATCAGGAAACTCTACTTGAATAGGATGTGTAGAAACCAATGGATTTTCAGCTAAGTGATCTGCTATCACTTTTCCTTTAATGGCCTTCCTATCCACATATTCAATGTCAAACTCACTTAATATCATGACCCATTTTTCTATCCTACCTGTTAAGGTAGTTTTGCTAAGCAAGTATTTTAGAGGATCAATTTTTGCAATGAGATTTACTTTGTGCATCAACATGTAGTGTCTCAATTTTTGAGAAGAAAAGACGACAAATAGGCATGCTCTTTCCATGAATGTGTATTTTAATTCATACTTGATCAATGTTCGACTCAAATAGTAGATAGCTCTTTCCTTTCCTTGATCATCTTCTTGCACCAAAAGAACTCCTAGGGACCTCTCGGTTGCGGATATGTACAAGAGTAATGGTTTTCCTTTGATAGGTGGCATTAGAATTGGTGGATTAATCAAATAAGTCTTCAACAAAGTGAAGTCCTTGTCACATTCTTCATCCCATATGAAAATGGTGTCCTTGTGTAGCAATCTAGTGAATGAGTGACACTTTTCAGCTAGTTGAGAAATGAATCTCCTTATTGATTGAAGTTTTCCTTGAAGAGACCTCATTTAGCTGATGTTTCTAGGGATCTCCATGTCCATTATTTCTTGAACCTTTTTGGGATCCACCTCAATGCCTTTTGCAAAAACTATGTAGCCTAATAATTTGTCGGATTGAACACAAAAGGCACATTTTTTTGGATTAAGTCTTACTTTAAATTGTTCCAATCGAGTAAATATTTTCTCTAGAATTTGTAGGTGATCTTCTCTTTTATGTGACTTTGCCAATATGTCATCCACATAATCCTCTAAAAAGGTGTGCATCATATCATGGAAAATAGTGGTCATTGCCCTTTGGTAGGTAGCTTCGACATTTTTGAGGCTGAAGGGCATTACGTTCCAACAAAAAGTACCCCAAGGGCATTTAAAGGCTGTCTTTTCCTAATCTTCTAGTGCAATCTTAATCTAGTTGTATCCACTAAAACCATCCATCAATGAAAACATGGAGTGACTAGCTATCAAGTCCACTATTGCATCTATGCTTGCACTAATAAATTTGGCATCGATTTGCGATGGCTATGTGTCGCAATTGGGACAGCCATGTGTTGCAATTGTGATAGTAATAGACATCACTATTTTTTAGTTGCAAAATATGACGTCTATCCATTTTCATCACAATTATGACTTCAATCCATCGCTATGAAGCCCCTTCAATCTGACATCAATCCCGTTATAATTCCTTATATTAGCGCCACAATGGTGATGAAAACCCGCACAACTGCGACAGCTTGTCGCATGGTCACATGTGCTTGGGAAGCCACATGTGATCATGCGATAACTGTTGGAAGTGCGACGAATACCCTCGCAACTACGACGGCTTGTCGCATGGTCGCATGCGCTTGGGAAGCTGCATGTGATCATGCAATAACCATTGCAAGGGCGACGAACAGCCGAAGCAAATGCGATGGGAATGGGCATCACCTATACAGCGCCCCCATCGCAATTCACTGTGTGGCGTCGCAATTGCGACGAATACAAAATAAAATGAAATTTTTTTTTTGGGACAAATTACCCTGTTCTGGTTACAAATTACCCCCGTCGCAATTCGCCTATGATTAAAGAGTCTAGTGGAAAGACTGAGTGTTAGTTCTCTTTGACTATGAAGAAAGTCTATGAAGTTGGAGTTTAGTTGAGAACCTTGTTCTCGAAGAACACTCTGTCCGGTATATGAAATATGACAAAGTGATTTTTTTGAAGAGCCTTTAGAACACTTGAATCTCTATGCCAGGTATATACCAAGATTAGTGAGTGACTGGTTTGTCACGAGAATAGATTTGAAATTGGGAAGGACTGGAACAAAGTAGAAAGTTTGACAAGTGATGAAACTATCAAAGAACATACAGAAAATAAACTGGTACAGTTGGTGGGAAAGGAGGTACACAAGGTATACAAGAACCTATCGTCACTAATAGAACAATAGACTATGAATAACATTGTGAGGAGTTACAGGTAAATAATGTGTTGAATGTTTACAAAAGACTTGTTCATTCAATAGTGTAGAGCTTTGGTAAGGAGTGCCCTAGCATAAGCAGGTGTAGGAGAGTTTGAATTCTCACACAAAGTTTAGTTGAAAACACTATTTTTCATTATGGATACCAAGGCTCTACATCACATATATCAGATATAAATGGCACAAGAATTAGGGGCTAACCTGCCATGTAGATGGTGATGACTGACTATCTTTTGCTGGACTTTCCAGACCAACAATAGCCTTCGAAGAATTTTCACTCTGAGTGGAGATATAGAACAAAAGTTCACCTAAGGCTGCCATAGCAAATCTTCTCACTTTTTCCTTCTTATCTCAAAGAGAATCAGTTAGCACTGAAACTATACCTGAACTTGCCACTTCATCTTCAATAATAGTTGCATGCCGAATCAACAAACCCATTATTGAAATAAGCTGAACACATAAAGTAGCTGGTTTAGATATTCTTATCATCTTAACAAGCATGGACAATAATGAACCATTGGTTAAGATGTTGGCTACTTCCACATTGCTACTTAGGGTTTCCAAGTATTTTAAGGCATTTTGTTTTTCCCCAAGAGTTGTGCTACTACCGATACTAGAAATTATACGACCAAAGAAACCTTCTAGTTTATCTTGTGAGAGTTTTAGGAACTCAGAAGTAGGGAGGGCATCAAATGGATGTGTGTGTGCATCAAGCATAGGCTCAGTAGCCTTATCAGTTTTCCTGTTGACCATAATTGGCTTCACAGATAAATCAGATGGATGCCATAGTGCTTGTGACAAATTAATGGAGACTTTCAAAGGATTTTCATTAGCTGGAGACACGGAGACCCCCCATCCCGACATATCCCCGCACCCGTGTTTCACTAGTTTTATGTTTTATTCATTTCAATTGTAAAACATTATCCTAGCTCTTCTCAGCTAGGTAATTGTTCTTGTCCAAATATTCTTACCAAGTGATAATGTTTAGGGCCTTAGGCACTTCAAGCACTCAACCCAAATGTAAAATTGTTGGATGATATAGATTAGCAGTATTCTATTGTTATATCAATAGATTAGCAGTATTCTATTTGTAGTTGAAACTTGTAGCTTTTAAATAGATAATGAATAAACTATGTAACCATATAAGACAAATATATTTCTATCAAGAAATGAATATTAAATAGATTAAGGATTGATGGCATACCTCTAAATTTCATCATCATCATCCTCGTCATCATCATCATCACTCAAAGGCTTACAATCCTACATTATTCAGGCAAATTGATATAACAAAAAATTAATAACAAACATTTGCCAAGAAAATCTAAAGAGCATTACTATGTTTTTCATCTATATTACATATATTTCAAGTTTAAAGTCATATGCTAGAATCTAGTTGCATCCTCATTCATAGAGGAAATAAAAATTACCTATTGACATCATCCTACTCTCAATATGCAACTTCTAAAAATAAAGAAGAGTGTGCTCTGTTTAAAGACCTTCCAATTAATCAATGGACTTTTACAAAACATGGAGCTTGACATCATCTTTCAAAGGTGATTAATGCAAGAAACAGTACAGGAAGAACGCTCAACATGATAGGTCACATGGAAACCCTATAAGATGGCATAGAAGATGTTGTTGGACAGGATCTAGTGTCCTACTCTATACATAATTCTACATAATATTTACAGTAAGGTTATAACAATTGGAAAAGAAGGAAATTATTGAACATATGGAGACTAAATTTTATTGGGCCTTTTAACAATTAGAGCCAATTCTTATTGTGAGGTGATGAAAATTGGAATACTTCAACAGTTGGGTAAACAAAAGAGCTTTTCAAGGAAAATAATAAACATTGAATGCATTCAAATCATTTGATCATGTATTTTGTTTATGAAGTGACTTTATCCTAACCTCAGATAACTCTTTCATATGTTTCAAGTTAGAGACGGTCAGGCATGATAAGAGAGATTATTCAGTAACACAGTCCTTTATGAATTGAACTTTTGTATTCATAACTCTCTATTCAATTGCAAAATTGCTATAGTTTCTTCCCATAATACAATGTGGAAAGTATAATCTTATTTATTTGCTAACTTATACACTTTCCATTTACAATGTTGAGATTAGACATGATGGGTAGGACTAATCTACAAAAGAATTTTCAAGTTTACTAAACATATATGATAAAGACATACCATTTTCCCACACAAGTTTGCCAATGCTCCCAACAATCTGAACCGTTTGTGGATCTTCTACCTTTTTGGCCATCTTTGCAAGTAGTTTAACACCTCCCTACATCATAATCAACTCCATATTTTTTTCTTCCACAATGATAAGATTATCAATATAGATGTAAATACACTACAGAAGTTTTACTTTTCTATAGTTGGGGACATTTTTTGTGTTTTTGCAGCAACATTCCAATCGTCCAGTGAAACTTACAGTCATCTATGGGATAGGGGGTATCTAGATCAACATAGTCAAACAGAAAGAAAGATTTGCAACAATCAAGAGGCACCAGCAATAACTCAATTCCTCATAGGCTGTCAATACATCAAATAAAATAGTATACTTCGACAGTGAGTAACAATTGGAGTTTATAAACCTTCACCTCCGGTGTATACTTTGCGACAGGGGATTCATAAAGAGAATGTCAACACTCAAACAAAAGCCGACAACCATCCTACGTGGATACAAAAGATAGAGGGAATATATAGAAGCACTGCATATAACTGAGGATTCGAGAAACATCAAAATTCGGGGGAGAGACAAGAATAAAAAGTAGGAATCATTGAAAACATTAGATACAGGATAGTCAAAATATATATATCAGTGTTAATAAGAGATGAATAGGGGGGGAATAATCGGGAAAGAGAGAAACATAATAGCATGGGAATAAAGAACGGGATTTAAAAATTGGAATGTTAAAAAGAAATGGGAGAAGAGCACATCCAGTCAGTAGTAGATAGAAAGGGGATAGAGAACGGTGGTCCCAAACGGTCATAGATGAAGGATAATATTGAACTTAAGGAACAACGATGAAAGAATAGTAATATATTATAAATAGCGATTCTATAATTTGAGAGGGGAATAAAAAATAGTACTTCCATATATGCGAATTCATATTTGAATTTGGGAAAAGGACAAATAGCCATTGACGGGAGATATAGAGTTGATAATGGTGGTCTTACATTTGAGAGTATTGTTACAGTAGCATTATATGGAAAAAAACTATCATTATCTATACATTATCAATTATATAAGTTTATAAGTGATATCATATATTGTAATTTATGGTATGAAATGATAATTCAAGGTAATTGTCACAAATTCCCAAGTCAATCAGGAAAGGGTACATTACAACCAAGAACCTTAGAGTAGTCACAGGGTATTAGAGTACTATCAAATACAAATCTTCAAAAGACTTCGAAAAGTATAAATTTGACAAAATAGAGAAATATTTAGTATCTTATTGAGCTTCAATTTGTTTCAAGAATAGTTTAATATTCTCTACTAAATAGGCCAACCACATGAAGGTGGAAGCTCATTTGGCCCCACCCCCCTCCCCCTAACATCACTCTACATTCCCTGTTAACATCTAACATTCATTCATTCTTTCAACCATTAATAAAATGTAACATTCAATCAATATCACATGATAACATTCAATCAATATCACATGATAACATTCATTAACACATTAGATTCATTAACACGCAACATTCATCAATATTCTGCATTAACACATAATTCATGAACATTCATTAAGACATAATTAAATTCATTGAGACATAAAATTCAGTCATTATCAATTAAGGTATGTAGATGACAATCATTTCTTTTTTTTATTTCTAATTTTTTTTTCTATGTAAGCTCTAAGAGGAGCATCAGTGTTATCATCAATTCCCCCTTCATCAGTTGTTTTGTTCTCTGTTCTTGATGATCTCAAATTCCTATGCTACTGCAAAGGGGGGTCCTCTACAATAACAAATAAAAGAGTTAAATTAAAAATATTTTATTATAATTGTTACAAGTATTTAATTATTTTAAAGAACATAACTGTGGCGCTCTTTACCTGATTTGGCCACATCATTTTGTCTGGACTCAGCCTCAACATGCTCATGAACACTGACCCCTCGATCCTCTACAGCTACTATACAAAATGTTACATTAATCCAAACACCAATTGCAATTACATATAAAAATTTTAATAGCAAATGTATACCTCCACCACTAGGATGCACATCATGTGAACCTTCATCATGCACAAATTGTGTAGAAGGATTGTGAGGTTGCATTCCAATATCCTACGCATTGTTATCATTGCTTGCTTAAAATAGATATACTCACTTTATATTGGAACTTAACATCAAATAGACTAATTGGTAAAGTATTCAATTTTAAATAAATTTCATTTAGCTTATTTACCTGTGGCTCAGATGCATCATTATTAGAACCTTGTGCACTGATTTCATTATTAGAACCTTGCACAAAAATAGGCCACACCGAGTAAACAGATCTCATCTCTCCAAATGGATTGACACCATCTGCTGCCAATGAAAGCCTGAGATTATGAGGTTCTTCTTTGAAGTGTTGCCACTTTTCCTCTATGTGCATAAATGCCGAACCATCCATAGGGATTTGAATAATGTCATCTTGACTTCTATTGCGTGCATGGTAATCCATAAATTGTGCCAAGCTAGAGAGATCACAATTATATGAGTCAAACATAGTCATGAAAAAGCACATAAATTAGTTATTATATGCAATTAAAAGATGTTTAGGAGAGGTGAGGAATGGACACCACAAGTAAGTATTCTCAGGACTAATTGTTTAATACAAGGTGAAGTTTATAAATTAGTCATAGATTTAGGTACTCGCAGCAATCTAATATCATGGGATGTTGTCAATGCTTTGAAATTGCCTTTTGAACACCATCCTAGGCCTTATTATGCTACATGGGTGGAGGAAAATCAAAATTTCATAGGCATTATCAGACCATGTTAAATTTCTCAATAGGTGGGTACTCTAATCAGATTCTATGTGATGTTGTAAAAATGAATTGTGCACATGTTATCCTAGGAAGATCTTGGCAAGTTTCTAGGAAAGTGTTACATGATTGCTTCACTAACATCTACCAAGTGTGGAGTAATGGAAAAAGGTTTGAGTTGATACCATTGCCTTGCAAGGGAAATGAATCTCTCCTCATAGGAAGAATCAAAGAATTGGATACAGGTCAGACTAGGAAAAGCATAAAGTTGGAACAACAAGTAGTGGAGAATAAAGGACAGAGAATTCTAAATTCTGTGACAGAGATAAGGATAGGATTTAAAGGTGGTGAAGGAGTGTTAGTGGGGGATTGGTACTGTCCTATCAGAGGACATGAAAAAGACAATGAAAAGATGGTGCAGCAGCAGTTGGAAGGACAACAGGGGTACTGCCCCAAATAGACAGAAAGAAAGACTGTCCAGACAGTCAAGAAAACAACCAAGGCAGCAATGGTGACTGCCCCAAGGGCAGGAGTTATGATTTCTAACAAATGTTTGAATGTTTTGCATTCAGGACATCAGTAGAAGATACACTTTACCTTAGGAGGTTTCATTCCTATGCACCATATGCAGAGATATGGAGGAAAAGAAGCAATTTATGCCAGACACGGTTCTTGGGACAAGAACATCTTTAAAGGTGGTGAAATTGATGCAGGAGCATCATATGCTTGTCAAAGGAACATTGGAGATCCAAGGCATTACAGAGGTCATGGAGCATCTCCTAGATTCAATTGGGCAATCCTTCAACCAATCATGGCACATGGAGGCATTGGAAGTCATGAAATTGCATAATGTCCTGATGGATTTCTATGTTGAAAAAAAGTTGTAATTGCATCTTAGGGTTGCCTAGGGTAGAAAAGAAATTGGATAGGGTCCTATAGGTTATCATAACCTTACCATGTCATTACATAAATTAGAAGATTCAATAAACTCTTTAAGAGCATAGTTTAGTAGTTTAAAATTTGAAATTTGAATGTTAACGGCTATAAAGCCATTTTGGAAGGAAACTCCATAATTCAAATTTTAAGAAGGATTAGCAAATGAAACCAGTTGGAGATGGTTAAGAGGGGTAGTTACCATGCCCAGGTCTATAAATATGTGTTTGTACGGACTGGAAGATATAATGGACGGACTGTCTCAGAAAAGTGAATAGAAAAAGCTTGGTTTGAACATCAATTTGAAGCATTCTTGGCTTTTCTGCATATCTTTGGATTGGGAATGTATTGTGCTATCTTACCAAACATTTTTTGATGATAATAATCAAGTCTTGAATCCATTTGGTGAGTTTGTTGTTCAATTTTATTCACTGCCTGGCTGTAGCAGACAGTTTTCAAGTAATTTTGTAGTTTTTTTTTCATTAAATCATGCTCATCCCATGAAATGTCCACTATTTCTTAATGGAATGGCACTCTTCTAACATGTACAAATTCTTCTAACTCTGTAATGAATATCTAACCAGAATATTTGGTGGCCACCAACAATAAAAAGGTGAAAACAAGGGTTAAGGATTGAAGGGACAGTCCTATAGAGAGAGATTTTCCTTAAGGAGGGTAGTGTTTGAGTTTTGATTCATGGTTATGATGTTGAAAAATTTATTTTTTCACTTGGAATTAGTCAAAGAAGTCATTACACATGTGAGATTGGTGATACCCTAGGAACAAGTGTTTATAAGGGATGAATTGGGGTTTTTGGGGATGGGAAACCCATAGAATGAAATTGATTATGTATTTGTCTAATTGAAGTCATTTTATGAGCCTATAAAAAGTTTGAAGTCCATACATTAAGTATTGCTATATGTTGCTTTGTAAATGCACTAGTTGTTCCATTGTTAAAGACAGGGTCATTGTGAAGAAACTTTGATTTTTTCCAAAGGAAGCCCATCCAATCTTGACATATGTTTTATATAAGGATAAAGGGTATTTGAAAAGGTTTTTTTTTCAGAGAGTCACTTGAGAAAAACAAAAGATATCTACCAATTTACCTTGCTGCTGTTACAGAAATTGGAAATTGTCATTGACAACATTTTGGTTTGCTATGCATTTTTACTTCAGAGGTGTTGAAACTTGAAGGTGATGTTTGGAACATGTTAGATATGCTAAAACAAACCTATTGAAGCTTTGAAACCTCCTAGAGTTGACTATTTGTAGATTTTTCCCATTAGGACCTAGAAGGGTCACTTGGAACACTTCTACAATTTTGCTCATTTTGGGTTGTTTAAAGGGTTCATCATTCTATCCTCTACATCACTCCCATTTTAGCACAAGTAGAGAGAATGCTGACAAAGGTTGCGAAATTAGGATTTACACCTACCAAGTGTATTTCATTGAAAGTTTCTACAACCTTTTCAACAAATCCATCTTGCGCATATCTTGCAATTATTGCAGTCCACGAGACCACGTTTCTCTGAGGCATTCTCTCAAACAATTTATGTGCCTTGTCTATGCTTTTACATTTTGCATATATGTCTATAATAGAATTTCCAACTATAATATCTCATGAAAACCCCCCTTTCATTATGCTTTGATGGATATCCATACCCTGTTCCAAAGATCCTATTTTGGCACAGACAAGGAGTATGTTGGCAAAGGTTATGGAATAGGCATGGAGTAAGAGGAGTTATAGAATGAATAACTTTGTGAATCTTCCACTATACTAGACCAACTTTGTGAATCTTCCACTGTACTAGACTAGCTCAGTTATCTTCAATAAAAATATTTGTTAAATATGGAGAGGTATCAATCTTAAGGCATCTAACTTAATTTCATTGTGTAATACATAAACCCAACATCTGAAATAGGCACCTTGAGGTTGATGAACTGAGCATTTAACAGATCTCTATTTTAAACTTTGAAAGATATCTGCATTAGTTCTTATTTTCACATGTTCCCTTCTTTCTTCTTCCTCCCTGCAGCCTCCTTTCAAATAAGTTTCTCTTCTCCCTTCTATATCTCATGTTTGAGGGAGTCACAACTTTTCATTTCATGCCTTTTGACTATTCGTTAAAGTTAATTTTATTCTTTTAAATTTTAATTTTAATCTTATTTTTATCCTTTTGTATTTTACTTTATTATTTTTTATAATTAAATCCTATTCAAAGAGGGGACATTACGATGACAATTTGGTAATTTGGGGTGAAATTGTGTAGTTCTTTGAAT
The DNA here is from genome assembly GCA_027943335.1 of Chamaecyparis obtusa. Lineage (NCBI taxonomy): Eukaryota > Viridiplantae > Streptophyta > Pinopsida > Cupressales > Cupressaceae > Chamaecyparis > Chamaecyparis obtusa. Next base: position 112,591 of record BSBK01008681.1, on the reverse strand, counting down.
AACTCCATGTAGGCTAGTCTAGTTGAGGTGTTTAGGCATGCTCAGGAAGGCATTTTGCATCCACTTAAATTTAATCTTTAAAAGTTATTTATAACTCACTTATGAGATCATAGAATCAGATTTCAGAGGCATTTCTCTCATGGTCTATATCAACATTCAGTACTCTCTTCTTCTTGAATTAACATGTTTATTCCACTATCATAATTTTGTGGGGATACATCAAAACTCATCGAGATCCTTGTGAAAACATATATAGTAAGGGCTGTACAAAAATAAAAACACCAAACCAAATAATAAGCCCCCATAATGTAAAGCCAATATAGGAATTCATGAACTAAATTTAGCGACTGAATTTGACTATGTTAACTGTCAATGCAAACATCATCTTGTAATTGTTCTATCTAATGTCCTTTTTTTCAAAATGAAGCCCAGTTGAAACCCAAAATGCCCATCATATATTTAAATTCTTTAAGTGGATTTTGGGAATTTTGCACTAAGGAAATGGGATTAAAATTATAATAGAGGGCCTCAAGTAAAGTGAAAATATAAAAGAAGGTCTCTTATCATTAAATTTTATTTTAAATAATTCCTCTCCAATATCAATCAAAATTCATGAAGGAAATTTGAAGATTTATATCTTTTAGATGAAATTTCTATTTAAAAAAGGCAAAGTGAGGAGGATGCATATTGATCTCTTCCTCCTCACTTTTATTCAGTGGTGATAGCCATTGAAGAAAGGAATGATCTAACCACATTCAAAGTGGTAGAATAGATAATTTCTTTACAATCTCATGAGAAGTATATGCAATGTCCTACAGAAAGCTTGGTGCAAGCTTTCCAATCTCCTACAAAAATTGAAGAAACTCTCCCAAGATTTATATCTTTTGGACAAAATTTCTATTTAAAAAAGGTAAAGTGAGGAGGACGCATATTGATCTCTTCCTCCTCACTTTTATTCAGTGGTGATAGCCATTGAAGAAAGGAATGATCTAACCACATTCAAAGTGGCAGAATAGATAAGTTCTTTACAATCTCATGAGAAGTATATGCAATGTTCTATAGAAAGCTTGGTGCAAGCTTTCCAATCTCCTACAAAAATTGAAGAAACTCTCCAAAGACTCTTCCTCACCCAAATAAATTCCAAGGAAATTTTAGCTAATAGAGGACATGGTAGAGCACAAGGAATAGGAAGTGGATCACTGAATCATTCAATGCAGGTGTTCTAAACAATATGGACACGAAGGGAAAAAAGATTGACTTGAATAAGTCGAAAGACAATTAATTAAAGTCTTCCAAAGATGCAAAGTACTCTACATTCTTTGCGTGCATTTTGACAAAAGAACACCAAAAGAATGTGTGGTTCCTAAATAGTAGCTATTCAAATCATATGAAAAGTAAATATACCCTCTTTGTCAAATTAGATGATTCATAAGAAGTCTAACTTAAATTTAGTGATGATAAAGAAAATGATATAATGGGTAAAAGTACCCTTGCAGTGAAGACTAATCAAGGAGAAATTATTATATTCATGATACTTGTGCCAAAACTAAAACATAATCTTTTGAATATTGGGCAGCTAGTAGCATAAAATTACAAAAGTGTATTTGAAGATAACCATAGCAAGATATTTAGTAAATCAGATAAATATCGCTTGTAGCAAAGTCTTGTATGATAGAGAATATATTATTTCCTCTCCCATTGGTTTCCACTAAGATGCATGCATTCATGGTAATAACAGATGATTTGTGGTTATGGAACCAACAATACGGTCATTTTAAATTTCAAGGATTAAGTTTGCTTCACAAGAAGAATATGGTTAGAGGACTTCCTACAATTCAATCCAAAGAAGAAATTTGTTCAAGGTGTGCACAAGCACCATCATGATAATTTTTCAGTGAACAAATCATGGAGGGCAATATCTCCAATAGAGCTTGTGTGTTGACATTTGTGGTGATATGCAAGAGGAGAAATTGGGTAAGGATATTTATTTTTTAACTTTTATTGATGATTTCCTTGCCACACGTTGGTTTATTTTCTTATGCAGATATCTAAGGCTTTTCAATGCTTCAAGAATTATAAAGCTATGCTTGAAAAGCAAATTGGGTATTATCTCAAAATACTCAAATAGGTAGAGGGGGAGAATTTACTTCCAAAGAGTTTTTTTAATTTTGCAACAACTATGTCATAAAGAGAATTTACTGTGGCTTATACTCCCAAAAAAATGGTAATGCAAAAAGAAAGAACGGTACCATTATGAAAATGGCATGAAGTATGTTGCAATCAAAATGTCTTCCAAATAGTTATTAGGGGGTTGTGGCAACAATAGTATATATTTTGAATTGAGATCCCACAAAATCAATCAAGAACATCACTCAAAGGAAACTCAAAGTAGTCATAATACTTTTATAGGTTATTTTCATGTATTTGGTTGTCTAGCATTTATTCATATTCCAATTCAAAGGCAGATGAAGTTGGATACAAAATCCCAACTTTGTATCCTTGTGGGATATTCCAATGCAACTAAAGGGTACAGGTGCTATAATCCTAGCACAAAAAATGTTTTCGATGAAGGGAGAGTCTGTCAATGGAAAAATGGTGTACAACAAAATATACTAATAATCATGGGCATTGAAGATGGCAATGTTCCTCCTCCCCACAAGATCAAGTGGAAGTTCAAGCTCTAATAGGAGCTCAAGTTCCAGTCCACCAAGTTCTTCTAGCAGCACAAATTCTGATGATAATTCGCATTAAGCATAAACTCCAAGCTCTTCAAGAAATGCACAAAGACTATTTGACATTTATCATAGGACTACAATATAAAACCAATCGTAAATTTTTCTTTGTTTAGTACAATTCAAGTGGAACCCTATATGTATGAAAAAGTAGTCAAAGGCAAAGTATGGATTAATGGTATGAATGATGAGATGAATGCCATTAATAAAAATAAAACATGGAAATTATTTGCAACTTCCCAAAGATAAACAAGTGATTCATGTCAAATGGATTTATAAGGTGAAATATCATGTTGATGGTTCAATAGAATGACACAAGGCTAGACTAGTTGCCAAAGGATTTGCACAAACACCTCAAGCAATTTACAGAAAATTTTGCTACAATTTCTGGACTTGATACAATCAAGATTATATTGGCTATTGCTACACAATACAAGTGGCTAGTATCTCGGATAAATGTAAAATCTATCTTCCTTAATAGTTATATAGATAAGGATGTCTATGTGGAACATTCAACAACCTATGGGCTATGAAATTCTAGGCAAAGAACAATTAGTTTACAAGTTTTTAGAAAAAACACTTTATGGGTTGAAGCAAGCTCCCAGTGCCTAGTATACAAGGATTAGCAGTTATTTCTTGAAGAAGAGATTTAGTAGAAGAAACTAAGAGCCAACCTCATATGTTCAACATATTGATTATGATATTCTCATTGGTTGCCTTTACGTCGATGATCTTATTTATATAGGTAACAACAAAGCTCTCATGGAGAAAGAAATGAAACAGAAATATGAAATGTCAAATATAGGACCCATGCATTATTTCCTTGGTGTGAAAGTTCAACAAAAATTAGAAGGTATATTTATCAAACCAAATATGTAATTTTAGAATATCCCGTCCAAAAATGCTCAACCCTCGTTCTATTAGCTACTAAACTTCTACAGCTTTAACTGATCATACAAAATGATTTGGTGTATTGATAGTTAAAAGAATTTTTAATTAAAAAATCATAAAATTATTTTTAAACACTACTATTTTTTAGTGCACTTTTATACAGTGGATATCGTGACATGCCCTGGTTGGTTAACTTTAGAATATCTAGAAATTCTCAACAACCATTCTATAACTGTTGTACTTCTACAGCTTAAACACTTCATACAAAGTGATGCAGAACCATTGAATTGTCGTCGTAACTAAAATGGTAATAGTTACACCCCAGTGACAAACATGTAGATTTATCAAAAGACTCAGTGCAGTCTTGAGAGCCTTCTACAAGGCATTTTCAGATTTGTGCACTGTGTTGAGTGCTTTGTTGAAATGAAGGACATCGTCAGAGGAATGTTTAGGTTTTTAAACGATATTTGTAAACCCTAGCTAGGCTCATGACTATATCATTTGAAATCACAGTCCAAGGCATTTTTAGAATCTCCATAAAGCATAATGTTAATGATCAGTCTTATGACCTAGAAATATAAAGAATAATGTATGACAATAATACAACAAAGCTTTCACCTATCGGTGCTATAAAGAGTTTAAGGGGCAGTGTTCCATTTAATGGAGGCACTGATACAAATTAGTGTACAATACAGAAGCGACACCTGAAGTACCTTAGTGCATGATAAAGGGAAGAGAGGGTGACACAAAAAGAGGAGGAAGTGAAGTTTAAAATCATACCTTTCTCAACCTTTTGGATTCTGAATGTACAATGCCTTTCACCACAGAGATGCCTGGCTGCAGAGATCTCCTTGTCCAACATACAAATTATCCAATGGATGCAAAAATCCCTCTCGGTGCTATTGAACATAGAAATGACCAACATTTTCTTTTTTTTTTTCTTATATCCCGTTAACATCACAATTGCGACATTGTCGGGTTATAATTGAAAAAAAAATGCCAAAAACATATAACATTTGCCTGCCATCGCAAATTGTCATCGCAATTTCACCCCAAATGTATTAGTGTTGGAAGTGGGAAGTCATCTTTGGGACAAGTAAGATTAAGATCTCGGAAGTTTGTACATACACGAATGGATTTTTCAAGCTTGGTAACCAGTACTATATTTGATATCCACTCCACATAAGCAATTTATCTTATAAAACCCACCTTCAACAATTTCTCCAATTCTACTTTGACTAGAAGAGCTATATGGGGATGCATTTATCTCAATTTCTGCTTGACTGGTTTAACCCCTGGTTTAACATTCAAGTGATGCATGATGAAGTTTGGTTCTAGTCCCGGCATGTCAGCATAGGACCATGCAAAGTTCACTTGCTTTTCTTGGAAAAATTTGATGAAGTCCTTTCTCTCTAAAGGTGTAACTGAAGCTGCTAGATGTATGAATTTGGGCTCCAATTTTGTTCTAATATTGACTTTCTCCATTGGCTCTATAAGAATTGGTGATCTTTCTTCTTCATGTGCTAGTAAGGTATCCAACCTCTCTTCCTTTGGTGCCATAGTTGGGTTTTCACCATAGGAAACATCCTTTATTTTTACTTTTTTTGGTTCTAGTGCTGCCACATGGTGGTTTTCACCACTAGAACTTTTCAATTTTTTCATTTTTATTTTTTTATTTCGGATTGAGAGGTTGGAACCCTACCTTTCTCATCATGTTTGGATAAAATTCATCAGTGGAAGAAGGCTCAACTGCATTTAGGTGTTGTGTCATCGCTTGGTCATTGGGAAAGTATAGTAAGTCACTTGGTTTGATTAAGTCCCAATCAATAAGGTCAGGATGCATTGAGGATAATGATTCAAGTGGCAAGTTTTCATTGGATAGATTTAAGGACATGACCTCATTAGATGGTTCATACATTGTATCATTAAGGTAAATGACATGATCTTGCTCAAGATGATCCATGGAAGAAGGATCAAAGTCCTCTTCACTTGAGTCTTCGAAGACTTATCTGGGAAAGAAAACATGTGGGGTAAACCTACTATATGAATCATCCCACCATGAAGGTATCCAAGGTTCACCTACCCACTGATAATTGTGTGCTTTCCCTATGAGAGATTCCTATGGATCAGGTTGTATGTATGTAGAAGGTGTCTCCGAATCTTCACTAGCTTGAGTATTGTCCTCTAAGAATTCTACGGGAAAGAACACATGTGGGTTAAAATTAACATTCAAATCACTTGACCATGAAGGTACCTAAGGTTCACTTTCCCATGGATGAGTAATATGTTCTTTCCCTATGTTAGATTCTTGTAGACCGGGTTGTATGTATGTAGAAGGTGTCTCTGAATCTTCATTATCTTGAATTTATACTTTAGGGATATTAGCAAAAGAGTGTATTTCAATAATCTCTTTGTCATGGCATAAATCTTCAGATAAAGAATCCCACTCATATTCTCTAGAATCATCACTATCAACATCAGATTCTACTGTGTTCACTTGTTTATAACAATCATGCATAGGGCTGGAACTTTCTCCTTTATATTGATAACCTACCCCTAATTTTTCCTCCTTTGACCTCCAAGAAGGTTCAATAGGTTCAAGTAATCCTCTATTTCTTGTACCTAAGGGTCCTCTTCCCTTATATCCCATTTTTTGCATAATCTCAAACCCTTTTCGACATTGGTCAGTTTGAATATTAATGTGTTGAATTATTTCCATGGGATTGTTTGAGGTATCACTCTCGTCTTTGTAGAGCCATTGTAGAACCTCATCCTCTTCTTTCTCAAATGCTGATTTGTCACTCTCTCTTACAAAATGAGAGTTTTATTTGTGAGGAAGATGCTCTTTAGAAGGTTTGCCATGTGTTTTTGGAGTAGGTAAGTCAAATAGAGAAACAAAATATTCTACTACTCCTTTAGAACCAATTCTATATTTTTTTTCAAATGTATGCATCATTTCACTCATTTGTTTGTATTGGTCTTCTTTGGCTTTGTCTTTTTCTTCTTTGGTAGGTTTAGAAAGTTCCACCTCTGGTATGGACGTTTTTCCTAAATTCTAATTTGAACTTGGGCTCTCATAACTCACTTTCCTTTCCCTTAGCCGATGTAGTTGAATTAGTTTGAATAGGGTTTGATGTAGAGGTAGCATTTGATGTTAACTTAGGATCATGACCTTTAGTTTCTTCCATGGTAGTATTTGGCACCATCCCTTCATTGTTATGTGGAATAAATAATTCATGAAGAGGCTTTAATGTGCTGCAATATTGAAAAGGATTTGAATCCCCTCCAATTGTGATTTCTTCTCCCATGCATGGAAATTTGATACATTGGTGATAGGTAGAAGGAACTGCTTGCATCTCGTGTATCCATGGCCTCCCCAATAAGATATTATAAGGTAGCTTCATATCTAAAACTTGACATATGATGTCCTTTTTTATAGGACCAACTTGAATAGGTAATACAATCATGCCTTTGGAAGATCTTGCCTCCTCATCATAAGACTTTATGGTAATTTTCTTCTTAGGATCAATAGAAGATTTAGATAGACCTAAAGAATTGAGAAGGTTTAATGTGCAAATGTTCAGAACAACTCCACCATCTATAAGAACTCTCTTAATCCTATGTCTTTTAATGAGGACTTCTATATGCAATGGAAAATTTTCAGGATGAGTGATGGACATATCATCCTGATCTGAAAATGAAAGGCAATGTGGTGTTGTGAGGTGTCCCACCATGTTTTGAAACTTCTCTTCCTCCAAGTTAATAGGAAAATCAGTCCCCAATAAGGCTTGTTCCAAGATCTCCCTATGATTTGGAGATAATTTTAATAGCTCCAAGGTAGAGATTTGGGCTGGAGTCTTTTGCAATTGGTCCACCAAGCTATATGACTTTATTGTTGTAGATGGTTGCTTAATCACAATTCTTGATTGTGTAGGACTAATAGTTTTAGGATTAGCCCCTTGTAGGGTAATCCTTGAAGTTTTCCCTCTGGTAATGGCGTAAGATATTTATTCTTTGGGATGTTCCTGGATTACAAAAATGTTGACACCATGCTCATGTCTAGATAAAGTATTGATGATTTTGTCATAATGAGGAGAAAAATTGACATTGTTGCTACTTTTCTTATTCAAGTTAGAAGATTCACCCTTCTCATGGTTATAGAAAGTCTGCTTAAATGCCGTGTGATCTCCATTATTTTTAGGCCCTTCTATCATGATCACACCATTGTCAATCAAGTCTTGTACCACATTTTTCAGCTGCAAACAATCATTAGTGGTATGTCCTCTATTTTGGTGGTACTCACAATGACTAAACTCACTCCACCAACTAGGCTTATTTTGCGGTTCATACGGTTGAGGTCTAGGTAGATCAATAATCTTATTAGCGATGAGAGTCCTCAATGCATTCTCAAGAGGTTCACCCAAAGGTGTGAATGTCCTCTTGGGAGATGGTGCAAAAAATTGCTTAGACTTGTTAGCCCCTTGATTGTTCCCAAAGTTGTTATTATTGCTACTATTGTTAAAAAGCACTTTGGGAACCTGATTTACATTATTCACTTGAGTAGGTGTTCTTTTGAGAGTAAAAGGAGTGACTTTCAGATTATTAGAGTCAACAACCCCATCATTGACCACACCTTTATTATTGTTCCTCAACCCAAACTGATTATAGCTGTTAGAAAAGTTCTTATTTTGGTTGTTGTTGTTGTTGTTGGAGGTATTGTTGTTGTGATTCTTATTATCCTTATAAAGTTTTAATTCTCTGCTCTTAACCAATACCTCCTCTATAGTCACTCCATTTTCAATAAGATCTTGGAAAGACTTAGGACATTGCATCCTCAATCAATAATTCATCTCATTACTCAAGCTATTTATAAATATGTCCATCTTTTATTTTTCTGGTACACTTCAAGGATATCTAGCAAATACTGTCCTCCATCTTTGTAAGAAAATTAGGAATCCTGCTCCCTCTTTTTGCTTGGTGTTGCATAGGGTGATCATTGTAACTTCGTGCTTGATATTGTATGAATAATGTGTTACAAACTTTGAAGCCAACTCTTCAAAGGTTTGAATGCTGGAAGGTAATTTTGAAAACTGTTCCATGGCCATGCCTCCCAAACTTCTAGGAAACAACCTCATTAAATAAGTGGTATCATCCATGAATTACAAGATTAATGCACAAAATTCCCTTAGATGATCTTGGGGATCAAATTTTCCTTTGTATTTGTCATACTTAGGAAAGACAACATTATTAGGGAATAGTACCATGACCAAGCTCTTGTCAAATGGGAACAGACATAATGCTTCTATTGAAAAGGATTTCAGAGCCCCACTTTGCTTCATTACGTCTAATTGCATTTAGAATAACTTAAATTATTTATTCATGATATCAATTGGGCTCTCTTCAAATTCTAGTTGCTTAAGTTGATTGACATCATAGTCACGAGGGAGTTTAAGACCTGCTCAGGATAGGTCTAGAAATTACTTCTCCTTATCTTTTTCTAATGCTTTTTCCATAAGCTTCATGAAGTATGGGCTTTGTATGGCTTTGTTAACCTTCTCATTGGTTGCATCATCAGCGGTTGGTTCACCATTGCCCCCATTATTATTGTTGTTAATCCCTTGATTGTTAGGGTTTGTTCCTCCTTCATTGTTGTTATTTGACCTTGGATTGTTTGGGTCAATACCTCCATTATTGGTCTGATCTAAACCCAAGTTGCCTGAAAAAATCATGTTGGTTTCTACTTCTTGGACAGGTGCTTGTGGTATTCTTGGGGTGGTAAATGTATCACTCGAGAAAGGAAGTTCTTGTCTTAGATAAGTTCTATCTGCTTGCAAGTTTTTCTTTACGTAATATGATCAAGTGAAAGCTGGCATGAGCATAAAAGCTCTTGAAAATAGGCTTAATATCACTTGCTTGTGACCAAATCCTTATAAAATTTTCAAAATTGTTCAAAACCAGGATTTATGACCAGGCTGGATATTGGAGCAGATAAAAAAACCAAAAGGGTTTCTGAATATAAAATCAAATTTTTTTGAAACCCTCGGGAAATGCTCACTATTTTCCCTTTTTTTTTTTTTCTGGGTGTCACTTGCTTGTGTGTAGGCGCAACTTAACAATTGATACATGGTTATTGGAATATTCTTAAGCGGTGCTTTGCAGGTCAACAAGTGGCTTTTCTCTATTGATAGATGCTTCTTAATCTTTTCCTGGCATTTCTTGAAATGTCATAGGCGTGACTTCCTTGTTAATAGGCATTTCTTGAATAGTCACAGGTGTGAATTTACTATTTACACGTGATTTTTCTCTTTGTGTAGGTGGTACTTTGCAGACCAGGTTGTAAATTTCAAATTTTAAAAGTTGTAAGATCAGGTCTGCAAAATATTCTTTCTTGAAAATGAAGTACAAATGCAACACACACATCAAATTTGTACCATATCCTAAAACCACACTAAAAGTGTATGTTCTCGGTCATTTTTCACAAGTATGAACAAGAATATCTTCCAAGCAATCTACTTAGAGTCAGATTTGGCTTTTAAACATGTTTGGCTCTACAAGGCAGATTACTATTTAGCAGGTTTTTAAAGAACACCTCCATTCTAGATCATGTCAAGCTCTTTTACCGACTTGCAGGCTTCCCACATGCACAAAAGCATGATTTGGCGCAATCCAAAAGGACTACTAAAGGAAGTGAAGAAAACTTGCACACAACCTAGTCACTCTCCTATTAAGGAAGAATGTATTTGTTTATAGTGGGTCGGATAGTATCGTGGGTAAAGCAATTGTCTCCCACTTGGGTCGTTCCCTCTCACCATCCTCGTAAGGAAATTCTCAGGAGGTAGGTCCTCTAATGCTCTATTTATCTAGCATGTATAGAAAAGAAAGAAGAACTTAGTCCAAAAAGTTTGGGAATTTGGTTCACTTAGAAAGTGAAAAGCATATCCCTATTGTTGTTCTTTGTTCCAAACACTTCAATCAAATTTTATTATTTTTCAACCTCTTAACAAGGAGATTCTTATAAATGAAATGTTTGGTTAATTCCTTCATTCCTTTCTACCAAATTGAACTAACATGTTTGGATTTTTGATCCACTTCAAAAAATGGAGAGCATATGCCTAATGCTTGTTCAATTTGACAAATAGTAATGTTTTTCTATTAATCTAGATTCAATGAAATGCCACAATTTAAACAAAGCAAGCTTGATGTGAGAAATACCTCTTTTTGTAGCTAGCAAAGACTAGGTGCTTTTTTGAGGTTTTTGGGCTTTTTATTTTTTCTCACTCACCTAGTGGTGATTGTTCCCATTCCAGCTCCTCTAACAAATTAGTCCAACATAGCCATACAAAATGAAGGAAACCCAAAAGAATAATTGAAATTGTAAATTAAGTGTTTTTGACAAGTTTTTTCCAAGAAATTTCAACAACTTAATGCAAGAAAATTTAACTCAAAGTAGGGAATTTCATCTTGTATGCATCCAACACTTTAATCCAATATTTGTAAAGATTTTCAAATTTCAAACTATCCAAAATCATAGCAGTATGAATCTCTTTTAAAAGTTTGTTTTGGATTCTCACCTCTTTACTCTCTTGTGTGACTCTGCTTTTTGGTTTCCTGTGTTTGCTCATCCGCAGGAAAAACATAGACATAGAGTAAGAAAACAAATTTTAATGCTCTCACAACAAATTTAAGCAAAAAACACTAGGCGTCATTTATCAGCTAAAGCGCATCAGTTAACAATTAGTAGGCATGACTTTAAAATTCACAAGCGTCATTTTCTAGTGACTGAAGTGATTTTTAAAGATCAGTAAGCATGGCACTTTAAATGCTAGGTGTTAACAATAATGAAAATTGCGTATGATAAAATATTCAAAGCGACAAATAACAACTATTAAGCATCATTTAAAGAATACTAGGCGTGACAGTTCACTGTAAATTACACAATAAGAATCATCAGAGGCGGTAAAGGATAGCTAATAGGCGTTAGTTCTTAGATCACAGGCATCACTTTACGCTCCCAGGTGAAACACTTTATCTCATAGGTGTCAGAAGAAATAAAAGATAGAAGAGAAGGAATCTTGTAGGCGTCAGCCAATTTCTTGCAGGCATCGTCAGAATGCTGATAAGCATCATTAAATCCTTCATAGGCATCACTTCTATTTTTTGCAAAATTTATGCAAAAGTGAAGCCAAAAACACACAAAATTTGATAAAAATGATAGAAATGAGGCTTAAAGCCCCATGGTGGGTGCCATATGTGTGTGAATGTTTAACACCTTCATAAAATTAGGATAATCAACTACAATTCTATGAAAATACAATACAAATTTAATCTAAAAATTGAAATTAACATCCATAACATCTCATGGTTCTCTATCTAAGCTTGGTAAGTAGAGCTCTCAGCCTATTCTCTACTAGTGACAATCCTATCTAATGAGAAAATGATAGTATAATGCTTAATCTAGCTCTCAAACTCTCCAAATTGATACAAAGATTGATTCAAATTCTTATGATATGCTCTCAATTGCTCATAAATTGCCTATAAAATTGCCTATAATGATGATTCTTTGCAAATGAATTTCTAAGATATCTTATGCTCTCAAAATGACTCTTATTTATAGTAAAATCCCAAGGGTAGGGGGTAGAGTTATTTAATCATGATTTAGCCTTGGTTGAGTAAAAAAATTTGAAATGTTTTTAAATGGGGGGACAATTTAAATGTTTGTCTCAAAAGTTTGGACAAAAAGACAAATTTGAGTGGATGAGATTTAAAGTTGAAATGTGTGATTGAGATTCAACTATTTTGGAGTGATCCATGTGCTTTTGTTCTCAATTCTCATTGGTTTCTCAAATTATTGTTGAAAGATATTAGGATTAATTAAATTCCATTAATTAATTAAATTAGCCATGTAAGGGAATAGGTTCAATTTGATTTTTGATTTAAAACTATATAATTAATTGATTAAAATCAATTATATAGTGTTTTTGACCCCTTTAAGCTTGTATTTAATCATTTAATGTCATCATTTGATTTTTCCTTTGATTTAAATGATTTTATCCAATTTTGATTAATAAATGTCCATTTAAAATTTGATTTGATCCTTTTTGATGAGAAATAGAGCATTTGGTTGAGATCTTGCGATTTAAGGATTTTAAAGCACTTGCCCAATTTTTGATGTCTACAACTAGAATTCAGCATAACATACCACAAAAATGTGTCAACCCTAGAGCATCATAAATTGTCCACACAAGCATTGCATGGAATTGAAATTTTCTTTGTCCAATTGGTCTAGAGATGTCATACATAGTGAAACCATTCCATAACACCAACAACTCATCGATAAGAGGCACAATAAATACATTCATATCTTTCACTTGGTACTTACCTAGTTGAATTAACAACAACATTAGATAATTATTGTGGCCATTTCACTCCAAGACTTATAATTACATGTAGATATCTATAAAATAATAAGATACCTGGAACAATCATTGCCAACATAATGTGCTCCCTCTTTTATTGACATCCATGGAGGAAGGTTATTGTTTATAACAAAAATTGGCCACACCGAGTAAACGGATCTCATATCTCCATGTGGATTGACACCGTCTGCTGCCAAAGAAAGCTTGAGATTTTGAGGTTCTTCTTTAAAGTGTGGCCACTTTTCCTCTATGTCCATAAATGATGAACCATCCACAGGCATTAGAATAATGTCATCTTGACTCCTGTTGCATGCATGGTAATCCATAACTTGTGCCAAGATATTGCACCTAAATAATCATTTCAGATGTGGAATAATGGGGATGTGACGAAGAACCTTGTGAGACACCTTTTTTGTCATTTGATCATCTTGATATTTGCTCGTATGGTATTCAGGGCATTCTGTTGCATTTTCATGTTCTTTATAATAAATAATATGATCTTCGAGACAAGCATATATTGTTTGATACTCCATTCCAATATGTTTCATAGTGGCACATAATTCTCAGTATGAGTGAGAGAGAACATTTGATGGTGGTAACAGAAAGTCGCCTATCAATCTGCAACAAATAATATAAGTCATTACTATAAACAATCTCAATGGTACATGTTTCACCTTTTATAGACTATAATGAAATATATGACAAACCTTAGCATACGTGACATTTCTATGTTGGGTAAACCATTCATAACCTTCAAATTCACCAAAAACAATACAACAAAGAGAAGAGTAGATTGGGGGCCTTTGTAAAGGGCTGTGTCTGCCTTCTCAAGTAGAGGTATATCATGGACATCATCAATGTCATCCTCATCATAATCATCATCATCAATAGTAGCACCAACACCAACAACACCAGTACCAAATGTGTCAACGATCAATGCATTCATACCATCATCTTCAAATGTGTTTTTTGGTGCATGATCATCATCTTCCATGAGACCATGATCTTCAACTTCAATACTCACACCTCCATATTCCTCTATATTCACACTGGGGAGATTGACCTATATAAAAATGATGATAATAAAACCCCCCTTCAATGTGATAATCAAACCTCCTTCTATGGTTCATATGTATATTAATTGTGAAAACAATATAACAAACAACTTACCACTAGATGATAATCAAACCCCCCTTCAATGTGACCATTCTCCCTATAATGTCTCTTTGCTATTTTGATTTTGATTCTTCTTGTCTTTAATCGTTACAACTCTTTCATGGATAATAAAATTTGTCATCACCTTCTCTTTGAAAGTTAGACAATAATCTAGCGATTGTCTCCCTATTTTGATCGAATTCCTTTATATTATCTGACATGATCCTTAATGTGTATATCTTCAAAAAAATTTGGAGATGCCTCCTTTCATGAGCTTCATGTCACCTTCTCATAGCTTCTCATTTTCTGACAGATTTCGCCAAAGGCTTTGTAGGAAACCAAGTAAGGGGTATGTTTGAGTTCAAACACATTGAGCTTCTACAACTGAATTATAAATCATGAATTCACTATAAAATTAATTCACTATAAATCAAGGGGCATTATAAATCATAAATTTGCTATAAAATTAATGTATTTCTCTAGATTTCATATGGAGATTTTGTCAAATGGTTGGTATGTATGTTTATTCAAATGGAGTTATATCATTTGGAATGGATATATGATAGGTTGATATCGAATTATATGTCAAGATTTACAACATTAAATTGATCGTAGTTAGAAGAGTCAGACACAAGAAGAATATGAGTATAGCCAATTTTTAGAAGAATATGAATGAATGAAAACATACATAAGTGGATGAACATAAATAATGAAGGTACTAGATATTTCCTAAAGTAATGAAGTGTTGACCTGAGGTTCAATCCAGTATGCTCATGTATGATCCAGAAACCACAAGGAAGGAAAGGATGGGGTTAGATCCAAAGGATCTAACCAATGCTTGACACCCTATTATTGATCCTCATCTATAATTATGTATGTTCATAGTTAAGACATACACTTCTAAAAGGAACTATGCTACAAAGCATGTGCACTTAGAAAAATGCACTCAGGAACATGTGCAGTGTATAGGTGCTCGAATCCAAATGAAGCCCTACATTTATGTCTCTATGAACACCTGGTGAATCACTGTTGTGGCTGCATTTATGTCTCTATGAACATCTAATGAATCACTTTTGTGGCTGTATCATCCAAATAGTGCAACAACAACACCAGATGTTGTTGTTCCATCTGCTGTTGCCATGGCATCATTTCCAAATGATGCATCCACAACAGTAACCCACCATGCCCATCAACACAAGGTAGTCATGATCAAGCATAAGCAATGGAGGGGACATTATCAAGGTCAAATAGAGGTCAAATTTCATTTCTTGAAATTTCATATTTGTAAAGTTATAAAATTTCATGCCTTCAAATTTTATAACATAGTTCTTTAGCATTTGATCTTCATATTGCAGCCATGACTTGAGGTAGGCATTCAAGGTAGGATATCTTAATCTTTATGAGCTCAAATTCAAAATAGTAAGTGTATTATTTTATTACTGATGTCCCTATTTGATCTAACATCATCAATATAACAAACAAAGCACCGACTGATCAAATAGGGACATGAGGTGCTCAAATAGTGAGTTCATAAAACAATATATTTAGTCTTAATAAAATCTTATAAAACAACATATATTGTGTGAAGTGTTTGATCTCTCTTTATTTGTTTTTTTGTTGATATTCACTATGTGGTACTCCCCGTTTATGATCATTTCATGAGGAAATGTCTTGATGGCTCACGGGCTGCAAGCTAGGGCATCATGTATTATTTATGAGCTCACTATTTGAGCACTGGCCAATCAAATAGGGACATGAGGTGCTCAAATAGTGAGATCATAAACAATGCATGATGCCCTAGCTTGCAGCTCGCGAGCCATCAAGACATTTCCTCATGAAATGATCATAAATGAGGAGTACCACATAGTGAATATCAACATCAAAACAAATAAAGAGAGATCAAACACTTCACACAATATATGTTGTTTTATAAGATTAAATTGGCGAGTTTGTATACTTTCTCCATTTTAAAGTAACCTATGACTTCAAAGGAGGAATTATGAAATATAGTTGTAGGTAGTTATCTCTTCTATAATGATGGAGGAGTGAAAGGTAATGATCAACGAGCTTGCTGCTATTAGATCATAGATTAATACACTTACTGTTTTGAATTTGAGCTCGGGCATCATGCAATGTTATTGCTGTCATTGCATGCTTGCTGCTGTTGTGCACCATATATTGTTTTATACACTATTTATTTCATTGAGACCGTGAGCTTGGCATTTGTAATGTATTTTCTGTTATTGGATCAATGCTACCATGTTGTTGAGGTTGTAGATGCATTGAATTAGCATTGCCATTCTATTTTGATAGAAACAATATAACAAACAGAGCACCGTCCAATAAAATAGGGACATTAGTAAGACATTTAATGCATTATTACTTCATCATGATGATAAAAATTTCATTGGCTCAAAGCACATAGAATGTGGGTAGATGCATTGAATCACCACTTCCATTGTATTTTGATGAAGAGGAACTATGTTATAAAATTTTAAGACATGAAATTTTATAACTGTACATATATTTTATGAGTATAAATATACAATAGAAGAGCACCCACAATTAGGCATCCTATAGGGGTTGAGCCAAAATTACGAAGGCAATAAGGACACATAGAACAATAGGTTTGGGGACTTAGACTTATGTTCAATCCTTAGTAATGGTTTGGGGAACTAATTACTATATGAGTGACTACAGTACCCTAGTTTGCATTATTAGATGATCTTGTTTAATTTGTGTTCATTTCATGCAAAGATACATGTAAAGGAAAATAAATTTTTGCATCTAAATATTACATGTATATATATGAAAAATAACTTGTATATACTATATAAGGAAAATAACTTTTAGAATAAAATGCAAGAGTATAGGCATACATAAAAGGATGAACATATATATAATAAGGGTGCTAGACATTGCCTGAAGTGATGAATTTTTGACCCGGGTATGAATCTAGTGTGCCCTTGTGTGATCTAGAACCTTCAAAGAAAAGAGAGATGGGGGTTAGATAAAAAATATCTAAGCAATGAATGACACCCTATTACTGATCCTCATCTACAATTATGCATGTGCATAGTCAAGCCATACACTTCTAAAAGAAAAACCATGCTATAGGACATGTGCACTCAGAAGAATGTTGCAAAAAATAAATGGCTGCATTTATGTCTGCATGAACACCTAGTGAGTCACTATTGTGACTACATCATTCAAATAGTGCAACAACAACACTAGATGTTGTTGTTTCATCTGGTGTTGCTGTGACATCATTTCCAAATGATGCACCTACAACAGTCATAGACCATGTCCATCAACACAAGGCAGTCATGAGCAAGCATGAGTAAGTATGAGTAAGCAATGGAAGGGGCATACATCATCATCACATTAGAGGAGAAAAGAATCAAATCTGCATATTAAGGGAGGAGTACATCATGGATTTAAAGTAAAGATCATAACATCACAACATGGTTGGCAGCCCCAAGGAGGCCCCATTGCATACAGTGAGTAAGCTACATCAAAACAAAGAGGTACACAAATCTGCATCATCTATATATTAATGCTATGGCATGGAGTATATTTGAATATGCATTTTAAAGGATAAGTAAGAAAGGTACATGATGCTAGTGAAATTAACAAAAGTACAGATTTAATGAAGTAATGAAGCTACTCACATTTTATGTGCTTTGAGCCAATGAAATTTTTATCATCATGATGAAGTAATAATGCATTAAATGTCTTACTGATGTCCCTATTTGATTGGACGGTGCTTTGTTTGTTATATTGCTGCTATCAAAATAGAATGGTAGTGGTGATTCAATGCATCTATAGCCTCAACAACATGGCGACATCGATCCAATAACAAAAAATACATTACAAGTGCCAAGCTCACGGTCTCAATGAAATAAACAGTGTATAAAACAATATATGGTGCACAATAGCAGCAAGCATGCAATGACAACAATAACAATGCATGATGCCCGAGCTCAAATTCAAAACAGTAAGTGTATTAATGTATGATCTAATAGCAGCAAGCTCATTGATCATTACCTTTCACTCCTCCATCATTATAGAAGAGATAACTACCTACAACTATATTTCATAATTCCTCCTTTGAAGTATATATATCAAGTATAATTATGAGTTTACATCATATATTTAGTCTTAATAAAATCTTATAAAACAACATAAAACTAACCCAAAATAATTTATCTTAATAAAATCTTAATAAAATAATATATTTAGTCTTAATAAAATAATACACTTACTATTTTGAATTTGAGCTTAGGCATCATGCAATGTTATTGTTGTCAAAATAGTAAGTGTATTAACGTATGATCTAATAGAAGAAACGTCATTGATCATTACCTTTGACTCCTCCATCATTATAGAAGAGATAACTACCTACAACTATATTTCATAATTCCTCCTTTGAAGTCATAGGTTAGTTTAAAATGGAGAAAGTATACAAACTCACCAATTTAATCCCAAAACATCATATAACTAGAATTAATCACATCTCACAAATGTATAGATTATACTACATACCATTGTATTATATATATCAAGATAATTATGAGTTTACATCATATATTTAGTCTTAATAAAATCTTATAAAAAAATATAAAACTAACCCAAAATACTTTGTCTTAATAAAATAATATATTTAATCTTAATCAAATCTTATAAAACAACATACATTGTGTGAAGTGTTTGATCTCTCTTTATTTGTTTTTCTGTTGATATTCACTATGTGGTACTCCCCGTTTATGATCATTTCATGAGGAAATGTCTTGATGCCTTGCGGGATGCAAGCTAGGGCATCATGCATTGTTTATGAGCTCATTGTTTGATCACTAGCCAATCAAATAGGAACATGAGGTGCTCAAACATTGATCTCATAAACAATGCATGATGCCCTAGCTTGCATCCCGCAAGCCATCAAGACATTTCCTCATGAAATGATCATAAACGGGGAGTACCACATAGTGAATATCAACAACAAAACAAATAAAGAGAGATCAAACACTTCACACAATGCCTTGAAGGTAATAGAAATGATGCCTTAGCTCTCAAATCTCGCAGGTCATCAAGCATTCAAAATGAAAAGATGTGAACAATGCTAGTATTAAACAGTGAGCTCATGAACAATGTATGATTTCCTAGCTTACAACCCACAAGCCATCAAGATATTTCCTCATGAAATGATCATAGATAGGGAGTACCACATAGTGAATATCAACACCAAAACAAATAAAGAGAGATCAAACACTTCACACAATATATGTTGTTTTATAAGATTTTATTAAGACTAAATATATTATTTTATGAGCTCACTGTTTGAGCACCTCATGTCCTTATTTGATTGGTTGATGCTCTATTTGTTATAACTAAAGGCATGTGAACTTATATTGTACTTAATCTAAATGCCACTATGTAATGTTTTTATTTACGATATTTCGAGACCCCGCTTATGGGAAATTACAAAACCAATAATATAGTATACGAATTCTTCCTCCTAAAAAAGTTTATGGATACTCAACTGAGTCTACATATTTGGGAAGGTGAATTTCAAAGCTAAACCCACATATCTCTAAAATCTTACCCATCAAAACCAAGAAAATTGAAAATAATCACTTGAATGAAATAAGGTTTAGAAGACGTACTCAACAGGTAATAATAAAGTTACTATATTTACATAGAGAATAAAATAAGTAATCCATAGAGACTATTACCCTTCACTCATGATGCCACTAAGTCTAGTGTCTCAGCCTCAATAGCCAAAACAATTGTATGGACTTTATCCAACCAATTGTCAAGCCTGTCTCGCAATGATTTGATTTGTGGGATTCCCAGCACTTTGAGCTGCACCCAAGATACATGCACAGTCCCTTCAACTTGATAAATTACCCCTTCAATCAAATGCACATAAAGAATTTTCATAAGAAGATATTCAACATCTTCAACTGATAATTTGGTACATTTAGCAATGAACCTCAATGGGATTGTTCGATCTTCTGAAGGTCGGCTGAATATGATCTCCTTCAAACACAAGATATTAATCTTTTCCTTCATTTTTTTCTCATTCTCAACAAGACTTGGTTGTGTATTAAGGGCTGCCATATGAGTATGGCAAAGTTCTTGATATCAGACAAGATCACCAGAATTGAAAGCTTGCAAAATATAGTAAATCCATTCTACACTTGTTCCCAGAAGACTTTTCAATATTGGATGGGCCAATAATTCTCCAAAATTGTATATATTATCTCCAAGCAAAGCAACAAGAGACAAGTCAAATGCCAAATCTAGTTTAAATGGTTCTAAAAGAGACTCTACAATCGTATAAGCCAAATAGAGAAGGGCACTTTTATAAAACTCAGCAAACTCTTTTCTTGATTTATGATATTGCGATGAGACCCAATGGTAGCTTGCATAAACAGTAGGATTAATATGTGTCATACTATCTAGAGTGTTTTTTCCATCATCTAGCAAACTTTTGCACTCTTTTTGTTCACCTTGCTCAAGTTTGAATGCAACTATTTGCATTCTAACATATATGATAGGTTCATCAATCCTCATTTGCCTTGTGGCACGAAGATTCTCAATTACTCCCTCCAAAAAGCTAATAGCAGCCTCCTTTTCTGTGTACTGATGTGAAACTATAACAACAAAGTGTGCAAGCTTGAGAAGATTTATCTTTGTTTCAAATTTTGTAATAAAATTGTGATATAGCTGAATAAGTGTATCACCACCCTACAGAACCACAAGGAGTAAGAACTGATCTAGTTTGAGGGTGAGTTGATGCCATAGCTTGTGCTCGTAGAGATCTTCCATGTCGGCATACCATTCTGCAAGCTCTGATTGCAATGTCCTCTACTGCTCCAAATACTTCACACCACCCTGCATTCCTTTCGCCTCGAACCCTCTCTAGTTATCTCTCACCCTCTTCACCTTACCCATTCTTCCCTCGGCTATAAAAAATATATTTATAGCCTGGGACTTGACTAAATATATTGTTTTATTTAGATTTTATTAAGACAAAGTATTTTGGGTTAGTCTTATGTTGTTTTATAAGATTTTATTAGGCCTAAATATATGATGTAAACTCATAATTATACTTTCTATATATAATACAATGGTATGTAGTATAATCTATACACTTGTGAGATGTGATTAACTCTAGTTATAAGATGTTTTGGGATTAAATTGGTGAGTTTGTATACTTTCTCCATTTTAAACTAACCTATGACTTCAAAGGAGGAATTATGAAATATAGTTGTAGGTAGTTATCTCTTCTATAATGATGGAGGAGTCAAAGGTAATGATCAATGAGGTTGCTGCTATTAGATCATACATTAATACACTTACTGTTTTGATAACAATAACATTGCATGATGCTTGAGCTCAAATTCAAAATAGTAAGTGTATTATTTTATTACTGATGTCCCTATTTGATCTAATAGCATCAATATAACAAACAGATCACCGACCAATCAAATAGGGACATGAGGTGCTCAAACAATGAGCTCATAAACAATGCATGATGCCCTAGCTTGCAGCCCATGATTCATCAAGACATTTCCTCATGAAATGATCATAAATAGGGAGTACCACAGTGAATATCAACAACAAAACAAATAAAGAGAGATCAAACACTTCACACAATGCCTTGAAGGTAATAGAAATGGTGAACTAGCTCTCAAAGCTCACAGGTCATCAAGCATTCGAAATGAAAAGATGTAAACAATGCTAGTATTAAACAGTGAGCTCATGAACAATGTATGATGCCCTAGCTTGCAGCCCACGAGCCATCAAGACATTTCCTCATGAAATGATCAATAACGGGGAGTACCACATAGTAAATATCAACAATAAAATAAATAAAGAGAGATCAAACACTTCACACAATGCCTTGAAGGTAATAGCAACAATGCCCTAGCTCTTAAAGCTCATGGGTCATCGAGCATTCCAAATGCTAAGATGTAAACAATGCCACTATTAACATTCATATTGTGCCATTAAATCAAAAAATGCCATCAAAATGAAATTGAGTTAATGAGAAGACAAAGATTGAATGCCTACCTCAAGTACCAGTGCCCTCTTCCCACATGGCGTTGGCCTCTTCACGCATGCCAAACTTGAATGCCCTCTTAGCGCCACACAAAAGTGCAGTGCCGTCTTTGTGGCAACTCTTCGAATTCACAAAAATTATAAATGATACTTTATTTTTCTTTTTCTTTTTTCTTTATAACCAAGTGGGTGTCGCAATTACAACATCATCATTGCTATTACGACACCGTTGGGGGCACTTGCAAAAAAACACACAAAAAACAAACACAAATTGTAGTGGCATTGCAAATTGGCGTCGAAATTTGACCCCAAATGTTGTAGTGTCGCTAGTTCTCCCTAAAACTTTTAATCCCACCAAATTAATAGCCCTACTTTCCTTAGTTATATTACAACCAAGAATCTATAGAACAATGTGAATTAGAAAGGGGGATAAGGGGTTTCCTTGGAGTAGCCCCCTCAAGGATTTGAAAAAAATCATTGGAAATATATTTACCAAAACAAAAAAATTGGGAAAGGAGATGTAGCTATAAACCAATTTGCACCAAGAATTGAAAAATCCAAACTTTCTCATTATTCTTATCACAAAATCCCAATGAACCCTTTCATAAGCTTTATTCATATCTAGTTTGATTATCATCTCATCCTGATTTCTACTTTGAGTTGAGTGTAGCACCCCATGAGAAATGAAAATGCCATCGAAAATCTATCTTTCATAAATTTATCGTTCTCCTTAGAATTAATACTATTGAGACAAATTCTAATCCTAGTGGGCATATCCTTGAAGATGATCTTCACCATTTGAAAATAATCACTCCCCTTTAGTCTCACATTTTTTTTTCACATGGCTATCTCTCCCCCTTTAACATCAACAACATAGGAACATATATGTACTAAGTCACAAAATCCAAAATATATCATATCAATTGAATATCTCTCCCAAAAATTAAATAACATACCTCACAAGACTAACTACTCTCCTAGAGAAGTAACCACCAAAATATCAGTCCAGATTAATAATGATATTTGTAAAAACATTGGATTGATGCACATCAATGCATATCTAGCTATGATCAAGAGGGACTATCACCCCAAGCTTATCTTAGAGATACTCAAAAGTATCCTTTGGCAAGGGCTCCATAAATATATCTATAATTTTCTCTTTAGTAGACACATATTCAAATCTGACTTCTTTTTCACTAACCTTATCTCTTAAGAAATGATATTTGATAGGTATATTATTTATCTTTGAGTGTAACACAAGATTATTTGAAATATTGATAGTAGTTGAGTTATCACAGTAGATAGAAATCGATTCATCAATATTGACTCTGATATCTTTCACCATTTTCTTCATCCATACCACTTGTGCACAATTAACAACAAAAAAAACATACTCAGCCTTAGCAATAGATTGTGATGTACAATTTTTCTTTTTACTTGACCATGAAATTGACCTCTTACCCAAGAAGAATGTACCTCCACTTGTATTCTTCCTGTCATCCACATTACATGTCCAATACACATCAATAAAATCACTTAATGTAATATTATTATCCTTACCATACCACAAACCATAATCAATTGTTCCTTTCAGTTATTTTAATATTCTTTTAACAACAATGACGTGTTTCTTTTGGTTTTTCTTGAAATGTAGCAACAATCCAGTCTACATTCATAATATTAGGTCTGGTTTGTGTCAAGTACAATAATCCACCAATGATAGATCTACACCTTGTTTGATTTTCCTTTGGAGAATCATCATCCTTTGTCAATTTGCAACTGGTAACCATATGAGTACAAAATGGTTTAGAATCTTCCATACTAAACTTCATCAACAATTCTTTCACATATTTGGATTGAGATATGAAAATACCTTTTTCTGATTAAGTAATTTGCAGACCAAGAATGAATTTCCTCACACCTAAAATAGACACCTCAAAATAATTTTGCATCTCATTAGAAAATTCTTTACTCAACTTATCATTACCACAAAAAATGATATCATCAAAAAAGACTTCAACAATCAAAATATTATCATGATCAATTTTGATGTACAAGTTACTATAAGTAGTACCTTTATTGAAACCAAGATTCAACAAATACTTCTCCAATCTTGTGTACCAAGCTCTAGGTGTTTGTCTCAATCCATACAATGCTTTCTTTAATTTTGAAAAACCATTTCATTTTGATTTGTCAAAGGAAACCCTTCAAGATGCTCAACATAAACTTCCTCTTCCAACTCTCCATATAGAAATGAAGATTTAATGTCTATCTGATACACTTTGAAATCTTTACAAGTAGCATATGCAAGAAACATTCTAACAACTTCAATTTTAGCAACATGAGAAAAGGTCTCCTCAAAGTCAATATAGTTCATCTATGAGTATCCCTTACAATCAAGTCTAGATTTATCCTTACCACTTCACCATCTTCATGTTCAATTTATTTTTGAATACCCATTTAGTTTCAATCACATTCTTTTCCTTAGGTCTAAGAACTAGGATCCATGTCTTCTTGTTTTCAATTTGTTCTAATTCTTCTTCCATAGCTTTAATCCAACTTTCATCTAAGTTGCATGCTTTGTCAACATCCTTAGTCTTAATTAAGTCTGAACACCTTGATTCCTATCACTGATAATTTAATTTTTAGAATGGTTTATCCTTACATAACCTGGATTATTTGGATTTGCATTTGTAGCTGACTAAGTGTGTCTCCACTTCTTCCTCATTTGCAAATTCTTCATCTTGATCTATCAAACCATTCTGATTCTGTGCTTGCATTTCTTGATTTTCTTCTTCACTATCTATTCATATCTCCAAGATCTAGCTTGTTTTTGATAACTTTCATCCACAGTTCCTTGCTTGATTTGAACTTGGTTCAATGTGTAGACTGTATTGCTAACCACTTCTCTCCAATAGACTTGTGGTACATTCACTTCAATCATCATGGTCCTTGCAGTATCGAGGATAGTTCTATTTCTTCTTTCTGCAATTCCATTTTGTTGTGAGGTCTATGATGCAAACATTTACCTCTTTATCCCATGCTCTTTAGAAAATGCATTAAATTCACCAGAGGTAAATTCTCCACCTTGTTCAAATCTCAGACATTTCATCTTCATACCTATTTCAGTCTCTACCATAGCTTTGAAAATCTTGAATTTTTCAAAAGATTCATATTTCTCCTTTAAAAATATAACCCATATAATTCTTCAGTAATCATAAATGAACAATATGAAATATCTATCTCCAAAATATATTATAGTTCTAGCAGGGCCACATAAATCAGTATGTACTAGATCTAGCAATCCACTTGAAGAATAAGTCTTATTTTTGAAAGTAAATATAGTTAACTTACCCAATTGACATTCCTTACATATTACATTAGCAGGCTTCAACAATTTAGGTAAATCTCTCACTTCTTTAGTAGTTCTTAACTTTACAATGTTATCAAAGTTCACATGAAAAAATCTTTTGTGCTATAACCAATTGTCATCAACATGAGCAATCATACATATATTTTCTAGACTATTCAAATGAAATACTTTACCTTTGGTCTTTTTTCCTGATGCAATCTCAACTCCTGAACTTCCAATGATTTTTCACTTTCCATCCTTGAATTGTAGATTATAACCTTTATTAAATAGTTGTCCAAGAATTAAAAGATTATGTTTTAAA
Source organism: Chamaecyparis obtusa (assembly GCA_027943335.1). Classification (NCBI taxonomy): domain Eukaryota; kingdom Viridiplantae; phylum Streptophyta; class Pinopsida; order Cupressales; family Cupressaceae; genus Chamaecyparis; species Chamaecyparis obtusa. The sequence continues at coordinate 86,656 of BSBK01008681.1, read as the reverse complement.
CCTTAAAAATATAAAATATCATTAGTTTTATTCTTACCATCAAGTGTAATGGAACCTCTACCTATGATCATACAAGGAGTATTGTCACTGAATTTGACAACACCACCATCATACCTCTCCAACTTCACAATTTTTCTCTTATCACCGGTGATGTGATGTGAACAACTATTTTCTACCACCCATTCATCCTTTTCTTTAATATGTGTAACCAAATATTTTTATTCATTTAAGAAACTAGGTGCTCAGGATTAAATTTGGAAAAAAAACTGAAATCTAATTTTTCAAATTTTACTATGTTTTAGTAAACTGCATTTTTGAGGGTCTTCAGTGCATTTTTGGACTTGGATGATGCGTTCCTACTTCTAAAGTTAGGTTCTAGATAATTTGAATACCTTTCCAATGCATCAAACGATTCACAATTTGGAGCTAGGACTAGAAAATTATGCCTTCTCCAAGTGGACCTAATTTTTATATATAGTTTTTTTGATAATTTTTGATAGTTTGAATAGTTTATTTGTAATAAATATTATGATGGATCTCCATTTCATTTCCAAGGGATTTTGATGACCCTTGGGATCCATCAGACTTGTATAAATTCAAATAGAATGGATCAATTTTTGGTTTGCAATCTTGTTGTTCTCAATTTTCGTGTTGAATTCTACAATACTACAGGTATCACACCAGGTATTGTAATCTGGTTTTCATAAATTAGATCACTGGTATCAGAGTAGGAATGCTCCTTTATGCCAATTTACACAAGGTCTTCCTACCAAAGATTAGGATTGGATACACAAGACTTGTCAAAATACCCACCTTTGAGACGCACACGATCGAAGATGTCAGACGATGATGTTAAGAAGTTGGTCGAGGAAGCTTTAAATAAGAAACAAGAGGAGATGATGAGTCAATTTTCACACCTCCTACAAAATCAAAAACCCTCTGAATCATAAACATCATTTCGTGGAAATACCCCTTTCAAAGTGTAGGTCAATTTCGACATCCCAAATTTTAAAGGAAAGGTCGATTCTGAAGCTGTTGATAACTGGTTATCAAAGTTGGATATATACTTTTCTGTAAATAATTTCTCAGATGTAGAAAAGATAAAATTTTCTCTCCTCAAAGGTGAAACCCATGTGAAATTACCATGGGAAACCAAAGTCACAAATAAAGAATGAGAATCATTTGTTGAAGATGGTTTTGAAATTTCTCTTGATAAGAAACCCACATGGGGAGAATTTGTGGAATACGTAAAAGAAACTTACCTTTCAGAGGATGTATATGAACAAAAATACATAGAGTGGTAGCTTCTTTGACAAAAGAGGGATCAATTTGTGCAAGATTACACCAATACATTCCATTCACTTTCAACAAAACTCGGTATTGATGATTCAGGAAGCATCAAATTTTGAAATATCAGAGTCGAATTCATAGGCATATTCAAACAGAGATGGAATTTTTGAATATTGAGACATTGGCAACTGCCTATAAATATGCTACAAAAATTGAAGATAAATTCAAGTAGAAAGGGAAGAGGGACTACTTTGCAAACAACAAGCCAAGGGTTGAAGGTGGCAATAAATTTGTAGGAAAATAGGTGACCAAGGAACCTCATTCAAATTCACCCAAGAACACATGGTGGTCTACTAAAAAGACACAAAAAGACATAGGCATGTGGTGTGAGATGCATAAGTCCCCAACCCATAAGACAAAGGATTGTCAAAGTATTAAAAATTTGATGATAGAAATATGAGGAGAAGAAGCTGAACCTGAATCGTCACCATTAAATAATTTTGAGAAAGAGGAGAATGATTCCATCATAGAAGCAAACCCATATGCCATAGTTGGAACTGCTAAAGTATTGCTTCATGAAGATGAAGAGAGACTTTTTCATTCATAGATGTGGGTTGATGGAAAGCCTCTGCATTTTATTGTTGACAACGAAAGTCAAAAGAATTTGATCTCTAGGAGATAGTCAAAAGATTAAATCTAAAAGTGACAAGACACCCACAATCATACTCTATGGGATGGGTAAGTGAGGGACAAGATATTCAAATAAATCAATAGTGTCATTTTCCATATTCAATCAAGCCTTTCAAGGATGAAGTGATATGTGATGTAGCACCATTGGATGTATGCGATGTCTTGCTGGGGCAGCCATACATGTATCAGAGGCATGGGGTGTATGAGTCTAGGCCACGTAGTGTTACAATCAAGCTTGGTGGGAAGAGGTATCGAATACCAAAGGTATGTCCAACACAAACTACTTCTTTAATTAGTGCTAAACAATGTAAATGCTTGATTGCTCAAACTAGAGCTTTTGTTCTACTCATGATTCACCCTAAAGAAACAAAGTCAGTTGTTCTTAATATACATGCTGAGGTAACAAAGAATCAACAAAATCAGATGGATACAATTTTGAAAGAATATCATAGTGTGTTTAAACCACCAGTGGGAGTACCAACACACTGTCAAGTCAAGCACTCTATTGATTTAATCCCAGGCAGACCGCTACCACATGAGCCAATATATAGGAGGTTAGTTTTGGAAAATGATGAGATTAAGAGACAAATTTAGGAGTTGATTCAGAAAGGACACATTCATCCAAGTGCTTCACCTTGTGGAAGTCCAATTGTCCTTGCTAAAAAGAAAGATGGGACATGGAGGCTTTGTATTGATTATAGAGCATTAAACAAAATCTCTATTAAAAATAGATATCTAATCCCTTGAATTGATGATTTGTTGGACCAACTTAGGGGGGCTAATTTCTTTACAAAAATTGACTTGAAGTCTGGATACCACCAAGTACCAATTGATCTAGCAGATGTGTGGAAGATTACATTTAAATCTAAGGAAGGTTTGTTTGAATGGTTGGTCATGCCTTTTGGCCTAAAAAATGCCCTAGCCACATTTATGAGATTGATGAATGATGTGCTTAGACCATTCATTGATTCTTTCATAGTTGTTTATTTGGATGACATACTCATCTTTAGTAGAACTTGGTCTGAGCATTTGCAACATGTTGAACAAGTTCTTTCAATTCTGCAAAAACACAAACTTTATGCCAACATTGAGAAGTATTCTTTTGGTATGCAGAGTATTCAATACTTAGGGTATATCATTGATATTCAGGGTGTTCATGTTGATTTAGAAAATATTCAAATAATCCAAGATTGGCCATCCCCTAAAAATTTCACAGAGCTTCGCAGCTTCTTGGGCTTAGCCAACTTCTATCATAGATTTATGTTTGGTTTCTCACACATATCATGGCCTCTTAATCAATAACTAAGGGGTGGAGCACAAGAAAAATTTTAGTGGACAGAGGAAAAGAAACAAGCATTTGAGGAGTTAAAGAAAAGACTATGTTCATCACCAGTATTGGTCCTTCCAGATCTACACCAAGCATTTGAGATAGAAATAGATGCATCTGATTATGCTCTTAGTGCGGTACTCACACAACATGGGCATTTTGTTTCCTATCATAGTGAAAATTTTTCTGATACAATATGTAGGTATCCCACCTATGATAAGGAGTTGTATGCCATTGTTCAGGCCTACAAATAATGGAAACACTATATACTGGGAAAGGAAACTATTATACATACAAACCATAAACCACTTCAATTATTGCAAACACAAGGGAAGCTGTAGAATGATAGACATCAATGGTGGTCAGCCTATCTACAACAATTTCACCTCAACATTCATCATAAAAAGGAAGCCGTAACAAGGTGGCACATTGTTTGAGTAGGCCTCCAATTGTAGGTTTGACAATAGTGTTGGATTCATGTGGTCATCAATCATCAACTTGGGAACAACTATATGGTACTAACCCTAATTTTGCTAACATCTATGGTAATTTTGTAGAAGGAAAGTTTGTACTTGATTTTCATTTGCAGGATGGGTTGCTTTTCCATAACAATCACATATGTGTACCCACTAAGGAACGAAAGAAAATGATATGGGAAGCTCACTACAGCCATGTTGTAGGACATTTTGGTATTGCTAAGACTACTGTTATCCTTCAAAAGTATTTCTATTGGCCAAAAATGAAGCAGGATATCATTTCACATATACAAGCTTGTGCAACTTGTGCAATTGCAAAGCCATCAAACCATAAGTTGGGTCTATACTTACCATTACCTATTCCTGATAAGCCATGGTAGTCTGTTTCAATGGATTTTATGTCTGGACTTCCAACTACCAGGCGAGGGCATGATTGTGTATATGTTGTGGTAGATAGGTTTTCTAAAATGGCTATCATGGTGGCATGTAAAAAGATGATTTTTGTAGAAGATACTACCAAGCTATTTTTGAACATGTTTGGGTTCATTTTGGTTTGCCAAAAACCATTATTTCTAATAGGGATAGCAGGTTCATCAGCAAATTTTGGTCTGTACTATGGGCTAAAATGGACAACAAGTTGACAAAGTCCACAACATTCCATCCCCAAATAGATGGGTAGATAGAAGTGGTGAATTGAATTATTATTCATATTTTATGAATGTATCATTCCAAACATCCTCACACATGGGATGAAAGCTTACCCTGTGTGAAACACAGTTACAACCGTGCACTCCATAGTACTACATGGCACAGTCCATTTGAGGTTTCTCTTGGGTACCAACCATTGGCACCTATGGATATAGCAATACCATCTCTACAATCTAATAGTCAATTGAATGGTGACAAGGAGGTAGATAAAGTAGAAAAATTCATTGATAACATTAGACACCTCCAACAACAAGTTCATGAGATCTTGGAGCAGAGTAATTAGAAGTATAAGGAAAGGCATGATAAAAATAGAACTCCTCATAAGTTTCAAATTGGTGACAAGGTATGGTTACATCTTCAGAAAGAGCACCTGCACAGACTAAATAGGAAGCTTCATCCTCTTTGTTATGGTCCATATACTATTGTGAAACAAGTTGGTGAGAATGCTTTTGAACTTAATTTTCCATCATTTTTGGGACTGCTTCCAATTTTTAATGTAGAATTGTTGAGACCCTATTTTCCTCCTTTGTTGGATATTTCCCAAGCTATTGAACACATTCAAGATGTAGAGTTAAATCCATCTACTACTGTTCCAGTCTAGTGTGACCATGTTACTGAAGTCATTTTAAAGACTTTGAGAAATCAGAACATTCCTTTGTATTAGGTAGTTCGAGCTGGCCAGCATTCTCATCAAGGCAAGTGGTTTACTAAGGAAAATATTGAAGAACAATTTCCTCATTTGTTGTAGTAGATTAGTGCAATGGGGCCCATTGCCCCTCAAGGGGGGAGGAATGCTCAGGATTAAATTTGGAAAAAAACTGAAATCTAATTTTTCAAATTTTATTATGTTTTAGTAAACTGCATTTTTGAGGGTCTTCAGTGCATTTCTCCTACTTCCAAAATTTGGTTCTAGATAATTTGAATACCTTTCCAATGCATCAAACGGTTCACAATTCAGAGCTAGGACTAGAAGGTTATGCCTTCTCCAAGTGGACCTAATTTTTATATATAGTTTATTGATAATTTTTGATAGTTTGAATAGTTTATTTTTAATAAATATTATGATGGCTCTTCATTTCATTTCCAAGGGATTTTGATGACCCTTGGGATCCATCATACTTGTATAAACTCAAATATTCGAATGGATCAATTTTTGGTTTGCAATCTTGTTGTTCTCAATTTTCATGTTGAATTCTACAATACTGCAGGTATCACACCAGGTATTGTAATATGGTTTTCATAAATTAGATCACTAGGGTTCTCATCTTTGATAGAAATAAACACAATCTCATCTTCACTCTTTTTAGATTCATCATTAGTTACACCATCACTGGCAGAAAAATTAACACTTCTTCTGATATTTAGGTTGAAACTTCCTAGGCTTATGCTTTGGTACTCTCTTAGGACTATTGGAATTAGGAGAGATAGGGTACTAAGAGGGGAGGGGTGAATCAGTGCCCACAAAAAATTTCACTTATAAACCTTTCAAATCTAAAACATCAAATAGTAGTAACCTTGCAAAATAACTTGTATCTAATGTATGTATCATTCATCCATTCAACTTGTGAAAGTAAATAACATGAAATAAAAAATATAACAGTCTCATAACACAAGTATTTTGGTAACACAGAAACCCTTGTTACAAGGTAAAAACTGTGGTGGGGATGACACCCACAAATTCTTCACTACTACAGATAGAAAAGGTTTTCTTGTTAGGGCTACAAGTTTTGATCAGTTCTGGTGATCTTACCTTGTTAGGAGTAACATATTAGATCAGCTAGATCTACCTAGTGATAGGATTTTAACAACACTACTTGAGTGTGCACTTGGTTAAGAGATTTACAAAAGACTGTCAAGTCTACTCTGTTAGGAGATTTTACCAAAACTTTATTACAATGATTAGAAAGCAATAGGTAACTATCTGCTAATGACAACTTAGATTGTTTGCTACAAATCAATAAAGTACTGAATATATATCACCTTATACTATGTAAATCTCTGCTCTAAACTTCTCGGTTAGCTTGCTTTGATTTTGCTCAATTTTATTTCCTCTGAATATTTTTTTACTCTATCTGTCAACTGATAATTTTGAAGGTTAGATAGTGCTTCAAGTGCTTCTTCACTCATACATCAGTTCACAACAAAATGGTGTAAACATACATTTATATAGAATACTACTCTATGCCGCTTAACAAAATTGGGTTACAATATCTTAGAGAAAACCCTAAGATCAATGGTGTATAAAAATAACCTAGATCTAATATTTACAAAAGATCTTCATCGTATCTCAACAATAAATGATCCTTGATCTTGATAAAACATTTCCTAATTCTATTGTAACTATTTTCATAGAAGAATGTGCCATTCTTGATTACTATACCATTTTCCTATGATCCTTGGTAAACATTGTATAAATTGCTTGGTGATTATACTGACGCTCGGTGTTTACTGTCGCTTGGTGTAAAGAGTAAACCAACTAGCTCATGATGCTCACTTTTACCGACTGGGTTAATATAGGTAACCGACCGATGTCTTTGAGAACCTTTGATACTAATGACAACCTTTAATGCTCAATAGAGATAACAATCTCCCCCTTTGGCATTAGTATCAGAACTTGAATGTATATAGACCTTATGTCTCAAAAATATATCTCCACCATATACATATATCCTTATCAAAAAAAGTTTCTATATACTCCCCCTCGGTGCATGCTCTAGTAATGTGTAGTATACTTAGCAATAAGTTACATATTTGGCATAAACATGTTATCCCCCTTTATCTTCATCTTCTATATACATGTTTTCCCCCTTTTTGATAGTAATACTAGATACAAAATTTTTTTATACTTACAACTTGTTAAAAATGTGCTGATGGGTTTTCTTCAATGACTCCAAGAGGTTTTCCCATTCCTCTTTCAAGTTGGTGAGAGCAATGTGCTCAAGACCGACTTGTGCATGCATATAAAAAATGTTGTTCGACATAGAAATCTCTGGTGTTGCAACAAGCATTTGTACCCTTGCTATGTGCTTCTCAAAAACTTTCAAGTATGGTAGGAGTTCTATCTGTAATAGTAACCTGATCAGTTATCCACTCTTCTTGCTTCTTGAGATCTTCTATCAACCGCCTGAGTTCTTGCACTTTGAGTATATGATTTGAAAAAGCTTGTGGCTTGATTGTAGCTGCATTTGTACTGACTATGATTTCATTCTCAAATTGTTTAATCTTTTCACTGATCTCTGTAGTGAATGTTTCGATAGTGCATAGCTTAAACAAGATTTGGAAAATAGAATTAGTAATACACTGAATCTCAGTTATTACCTCTAAAAGTTAAACCTTGTTAATAGCCACTTCTTGGATGATTCTCTTAGCAAGTTTATCTTGAATCTTGGACTCTGCCCTTTCCTCTATTCTTTTGTCAACTTCAATATCTAGTGCATTTATCTTCTCAGTAAGTGTTGCAAGTTGATCCATAATCAGAGTATCTTCATCTATGTTCACCTAAGGTACTACCTGTTGTAAGATATCCCAAACATTTTCTAATACTTCCTTGTTCTTATTCTCTTGCTTCAATTTCTCTTGTGCTACTTTTCTTGTACATAATTCCCCATATTTTATCAAGTCCTCGGGGCTAAGGGTCCTTGGGTCACAGTCAGGTATCACAATGACTTCACCTAGAGTGACTGACCCTTTTCATTTCTTCTTCTTCTTCTTCTCTAGTGCAAGTGGTGACTTCTTAGTAATGGTGAAAATAGCTTTGTCTTCTACCCTCAGAGTGTTTTGCTTGGTTGAAACACTATCTTCCTTCTTCTACTCCTCAGTAACCTATGTGTTAGTTGAATGAGGTGGAGCCTCGGATGTGGTGTCAGGTGGGGTATCCTTAGTTGTCTTAGGCTCTTCTTGTGCCTTCATTTCTATTTCAGTGGCCTCTTTTCCTTTAGGCTCATTTATCTCTATAGGTATCTCAGTGCTTTGTTCCCCTATTGTATCTTGAGTTTGCTCGGGGTCTGAGCCTTTGGGTTTTTCTTGTGAAAGAATTTCAACTGCTTCTGCTAGAATAGGAAGATCGCTTGGTAATGATGTAACTTCACACTTAGTAGCTTGTGCTTCATCCTGTGTATGATCTGGTGCAATGTTCACATCATCATCATCATCTTTGTCATCAGGATCACCATTAGTGATGTCCTTAATGAGTACAACATCATCATTTTTCTGCTTAACCTGGATCTCTACAAGATCTGGTGCATCTTGTGAACCGTCCTTGATTTCTTGTGCAAGTGTTGTATCAATTACCTCAGTAATAGATACACTTGTGTCTTTTGTCTTCTCAGTTGCAGTATCATCAATATAGATACCTTCGCCTTTGGACTTTTGTCTCTTCTTAGATAGATTTATAAAAGCATTTTTCTCAACTTGTTCTCTGGCTTTAAAAATTGAATTCCATAAGAGATGACCAGTCTCATCTACATCAGCCATATTCTCATCCAAAATTAGCATAGCTTAGTTTTTCACTTGGAATCTTTGATGATAAGTTGACATGTGTTCATCAATTTTTGCAAGGCTTAGATGTGGGGCTACCCGGACTAGAGATCGCTTTCTCATTTTCTTCTCGGTGTCTAATGCATAAGCCCATTTCTAGTTTATTCTATCATCTAATTTCTTAGGCAGTGATAATTCAAATTCTAATGGAACCTTTTTAAATTTTATCATCATTTGGATGACCACCTCCTCAATTTTAGTTTGGTCTTCATTTGATATCTTGTCAAATTTGCTAAGTTCTGGATTAACAAGATCTCCATTCTCAATTATATCTTCAATAATCTCATCAATTGATCTTACCTTATTGCTGACCACCTCGAATTGATTTTGATTATCTTCATTTTCTTCATCCTCTCTTCTCTATTCCTTACTAACCGTCTCCTTTTCTTCAGTGCTGCAGCTACAACCTTAGCATTTATTTTAGCATAGGTCTTTGTCGGTGTAGTTTCCCTAGGCTTAGTTATCTTCTCTGCTCCCTTTTTCTAAGGTGAGGCTTCAGTTGCTGACCTTTTTCATGCACCTTTCTGTACTAGAAACTACCTCTTATTTTGAGCTTTAGTGGGAGGAACCGGTATAGAATCTTCCTCTTTTTTTGACTTGATTTCCTCACTGTCATATGGTTTATCAGCCAACATTAATTGACCTTCAGTTGCAGCTTCAACCAGTGACTCCTCACATGAGTTAGATACATTCTGAAACTTATCAGATAAATTTTTTCTCATTGTCTTTGCTTTTCTCATCATTTTACCGATGACATGACCAGTTTTAATTCTTGACTTTGCTTCTTCAAAGGTTCCAAACCTTTCGGCCTTTGTGTCCTTCGGTAATGCTATCAGTGCCATGATTGATTTCAAACCAAAATCATAATCTATTTCATAGCCCATTGGTGCTAGCCATTTTATTCTTGGTTCTACGACTTTAATCATTGTATGGTCGGTGTTCACTAGGAAACAAATATCCATCTGAAATTTCTCGACCAATTCATTAGGAATCCTACTTCTCAAATTCATCTTAGCTTTAAATTTTTTAAAATATTCATCGAAAAATTTGTTCATATCATCTCCCAAACTGTTCAACAACTTAGAAATCTGTACAGTGATTGGTTTATCTGTTGTCCAATTCATTTTACCAACTCCTGGAAAATACTTTTGTAGATAGAAAAAAAGAAAACAAGGAGTGAACCAAACTTACACGTGTTTTTCTTTTGTGACCTTATTATCTTCATGTTCTCCTTTAATTATGTCAAAAATACTTTTGCAAGATCTACCTGGTGATCTTTCTTTATCAGTTTGTATGCCATGTTGACTGCACTATAGGGTACACTATTTAATCTGCTCGACTAAAATATTTTTTACCCAATTACATGTGATGCAAATTTTACTGCTGGGTCTTTGATTGTAGATATCTTCAGTGCACGACCATCCCATGTTGCTCTAGTATTCTTTTCAACATTAGCTCAGGATGAGCTTCGAAAAGATTTTTCTTTGTCGGTTGTAGGATAACTAGTAGCCCTACTTATCATTTTATTTGTGACCTCAACTGGTTTACCCAACTAGAACTTTCTATCATGGTACCGAATCAATACAACTCTAATCCATTCTATTTTGAATTTCTGTAGAAAATGTATGGCACATGACAAACCTATTTTCTCAATCTGGGTAAATTCTAGTTTTAACTTTCCATCGTTGCCACACAATTGTTGATACGCAACAATAGTCTCAAAATCTCCTACTTCCCCAATCTTACAGTGAATGTACGAATGTATGTCTTAAGTTAAAATAACCCTTGCTGGGATGCTTGAGAAAGCACCCGCTGAATCCATTTTTGATGCAACTTCGGGATGAGGCTTCTACTTTGTTCATCAAAATTTGTTGAAACTATTAGGTCTACCTCTTCTTCAACATTTTGTGATTTTCTTGTAGTAGATGTTGATGCCATAGCTTGATTTAGGGTTTCGGCAAAAGTAAGTTAAGAATGTGTTCGGTAGAAAATAAACTTACTCGGAATCAATGAAGAGTGTTGTCAGTTTGACCTACAAAAGCTTTGAATCCTTCTGAAAAATCTTTAGCTCAAACTCTCTCTATGAAATCTTTTCTCTTCTCAATCACTTTTTAAAAATGAACTCAATCTTTTGTGTATTTATAGAATTTTTTGATATTCCCGCTCAAACTTTATGCAATAAATGCTTGACCTACCTTTCGGTTCATGACAGCTGTTAGATTAGTGACAAATATAGATTATCAACATCTTGATTAACACATGACATCTTTTCTCGGTTGATACTAACATTTGGTTAAACCTTGAATAGTGATTACTGATGGGTAACCAACACTCGGTCTTACTCTTACTGACTATGTGACTTTATCAGCTCAAAACATATAAACTATAATGCATCTTTATTCATGTAGATTTGGTATTTGCACATCATATATAAGGAACTATATGTAAAATGTGATCATTTTGAAATGTCAGTCCCATACATACCTATTTCACCTTAGGTGGAAGTATCGATGTCACCCAATCCAGTGGACGAGGTTTCCTCGACAACATTACTTGACTCAACATTCTCAGTAGATGCCTTCTTCCACATGCCATTCCTTATTCTCATGATATCTACAATAGTGTTTCCACTCTCAAATACATGACCTTCTTCTGGTGCTCAATCTCTGCAGTCTTTGCTTAAATGACCAACCTTATAAAAATGCAAACATGCCATTCCAGTGCTTTTCCAGCTTCTTGATTGTCCAACCCATATTTTCCTATTACAATTTACTATAATGTGCCCATATCTACCACATGTCACATAGTTATCCCATGTGTTATAATCCCAAACATAAGAATTACCTTGTCTCTTCGGTTGATAAGGTTTGCGTTGTGTCTTCTGCTTAGGAGCGCATACTTGCTTCATTTTTGCCTTACACTCTCGTGTAGTGTGTCCATGCTTATTACAAGTATAACATAAATTCTCCATAGTAGTATTGTTAGCATTGTCTTTAGCTCTACATTCATAAGCTTGATGACCATACTTTCCACAATAATAAAAATATCCATTGAACTTAGGAGTGACATGAGGTTTACCTTGTGCTTTGCTTCTACACACATTAGATGTATGTCCCAGTTTGCCCCAATGAAAACATGTCAACACTTTAGGTCTCTGATTTTGATTGTTGTTGACCTGTTTAGCTTGTTGTGATGATTCTCCTTCACTGGTATAGCCTAGTCCAGCTTTGCTTCCAAATCTTCTTTGATTAATTAGAAAATCATCAATCTTCTTGGAATTGTGCTCAGTTAGCCTCATCATCTCATTATGTTGTTTTTGTGTCTTTATTTCATTTCTCCATTTTTTATTCTCTTCTTTGAGTATTGCAACATCTTCAAGTCTTCTAGACAATTCTCCATTCACTCGGTTGACTTCTTGATTCACAGTCATCATCTGATTAGATACTTGAAAGTGATGATCGGTGAGTCTTTGTATCTCACTCTCTTTAGCTTATAGTTGTTCAGTTGTCTGTCTTCAGTCTTCAATAGCTAGATTCCTTTCTTTCTCAGCCTATCTAGCATTGTTCATTATTTCTACCATTCTCACCATTTGAGATTCTTGACCGATTTGCAGTGCTTTCACTTGTTCGGTTAAATGCCAATTCTTCTCAGACAAGTCAGAGGTTATACTTTCAGATCCATTAGAAATACTCCCTGAACTAGATCCAATGTGGTCAAATATATCATCAATTGCTTCTTCATGGCAGCCAATCTCATTTTTTAGAATAGCTAGGTTTTTCCTTTCAACCAATAATTTCTTCAGTCCTTCCTTGGCTTGCTTATACTGTTCAACAAACATCTACATTTGAATCTTTTGATTCTCAATAGTCTTATCTAACTTATACCTCTCCATTACTTAGATCTTTACCCTTCAGTGGCTAAACTGTCCAATAAGAGAACTGAGCTCTGATACCAATTGTTGGAATTAGGAGAGATAGGGTACTGAGAGGGGAGGGGTGAATCAATGCCCACAAAAACTTTCACTTATAAACCTTTCAGATCTAAAACAACAAATAATAGTAACCTTGCAAAATAACTTGTATCTAATGTATGTATCATTCATCCATTCAACTTGTAAAAGTAAATAACATGAAATTAAAAATATAACAGTCTCATAACACAAGTATTTTGGTAACGCAAAAACCCTTGTTACAAGGTAAAAACTGCGGTGAGGATGACACCCACAAATTCTTCACTATTGTAGATATAAAAGGTTTTCCTATTAGGGATACAAATTTTGATCTTTTTTGGTGATATTACCCTATTAGGAGTAACATATTAGATCAGCTAGATCTACCTAGTGATAGGATTTTAACAACACTACTTGAGTGTGCACTCGGTTAAGAGATTTAGAAAAGACTATCAAGTCTACTCTGTTAGGAGATTTTACCAAAACTCTATTACAATGATTAGAAAGAAATAGGTAACTATCTACTAATGACAAATTATATTGTCTGCTACAGATCAATAAAGTACTGAATATATATCACCTTATACTATGTAAATCTCTGCTCTGAACTACTTGGTTAGCCTGCTCTGATTCTGCTCAATTTGATTTCCTCTGAATACTATTATGCTCTGTCTGTCAACTGATAATATTGAAGTTTGGCTAGTGCTTCAAGTGCTTCTTTTCTCATACATCAGTTCACAACAAAATGGTGTAAACATACAATTATATAGCATACTACTTTATGCCGCTTAACAAAATTGGGTTACAATATCTTAGAGAAAACCCTAAGATCAACGGTGTATAAAAATAACCTAGATCTAACATTTACAAAATATCTTCATCATGTCTCAACAATAAATGATCCTCGATCTTGGTAAAACATTTTTTGATTTCGTTGTAACCATTTGCATAGAAGAATGTGCCATTCCTGATTACTATGCCATTTTCCTATGATCCTAGGTAAACACTGTATAAACTGCTTAGTGATTATATTGACACTCGATATTTATTGTTGCTTAGTGTAAAGAGTAAACCGACTGGCTCATGATGCTCACTTTTACCGACTGGGTTAATATAGGTAACCAACTGGTGTCTTTGATAACCTTTGATACTAATGACAACCTTTAATGCTCAATAGAGATAACAAGGACATCTAGAAAAAAATGACCAATCTTATTACATGAAAACCATTTCAAAGGTTACTTCCATTCATACTTACCAGTTCCCTTAGGTAGTCTCTTGGTAATTAGGTCTTCAATGTCTTCAATATTTCTCTCATCTTCCTCAATTTATTCCAATTCCTTTACATATCTAGATCCATAATTTTATGAACTTTCTCTAGGGTCATATCTTTGCTTATCCTTAGAATTAGTAGCTTTAAATGCAAATTCAACTTTAGGAAGGCTATCACCAAATTCTCTCATCTCTAAGGTAGATAACTTACCAAACAATGTGTCTCTTGTTATTGGTACCACAGTTTCAATCTCTTTAATAGTAGAAACCTTATGATTGTAAGCAGAAGGAGAGGATCTAAGTATTTTAAAAACAATTTCATCCTCCTCTAATGTTCCACCATTGCATCTGATTCCAAAAACTATCTCATTCACCTTTAGTATGTAGGAACTGATGTTTTTATCATCACTCATCTTCAATGCTTCATATTTCCCTTTCAGACTTTGCATCTTGGCTTGCTTCACACATGCATCTCTTTCATGCAAAACCTTTAATTTTTTCCATATCTAATGTGTTGTCTCTAATTCCATGACATTTGTAAATTTTTTATTTGACAAGGTTATCAACAATGCTTCTTTTCCTATGATATTGTACTCATATTGCTTCTTCTCATCTACAATAGTAGTAGAAAGATCCATAGGATGATTTTAATACTTCTTAGTGATCTCCCAATAATCTTCTTTGATTCAACTTAGGTGTGTAATCATCCAACCATTCCATATGGAATAGTTAGTGCCTTAAAATCTTGGAATCTTCTTCTTAAAGGCTTCCATCCAATATCTCCTCAAGTGATCAAGCTCCCAAAAGAGGACTTAGCTATGATACAAATGGTTAGAAACAAGGCAACACACAGATCTGAGGAGGGAGGGGGGGTTAATCAATTGTGTACCAAAAATTAAAGCCTAAATCAAATTTTATATTTTTAATTCTCAAATTAAAATGATGAACATCAAGGAAAGATCTCAACACATTAAGAAACACATAACACAAAGATTTTGATGTGGAAACCTTGTTAGGGAAAAGATTGTAGTGGCCTGGTCAAACCCACAAGATGAAATAATCTATTAAAATTACTATACCTAGTTAATAGTAATACAAGAGGAATGCACATGCATTGACGTGGAAACCTTGCTAGGGAAAAAATTGCAGTGGCCTGATCAAACCCACGAGATGAAATACGCTATTAAAATCACTATAACTGGTTAATAGTAATACAAGAGGAATGCACATGCATTCTAGAATACTACCAAGAACTCACTACTCAAATACAACAAGGGCTACAAACCAAAGGAAGGTTCACTTTCTTACAACAAGTAGATGGACACCAATCCATTATGGACTACAATCCACTAATCATGAAATGAGTGATATCTCTATTATGCCAATACAGTTCCAATGAAGTACATTATACATTAGATCCCTTAATCAAAAATTCTATTCATAGCTCTTCCCATAATCTCTCATACACACATACAATTCTCTCTCATACCTTCACAATTACAAATGATTACATCTTTTAATACATTTCATCAACCTTATAGAAATAAACAAGGTCGACATCAACCTTAACTTTTGAATTAAAAATATTTAATCAAATACAATACAATCATCAATGCGATCTAAAATATTTCAACAAAGATATAGTAAGGATCCAAATCTTCATCCTCAAACATGCTCTAGCTGCATAAATCACACCACAATCTATCACAACATGCTAAACCACCATGTCAACTAAGAACAATAAGAACACCAATTCACCACATGAAAATCACCAAATTTGATCACATAACTTGGTGAAATCTAGCAACACCAGTAGGACATGATCTAGAAACATCAACAAGTAACGTGAAATTCCATAGCAATAACCAAAACAACTCTGTCTTAGAATTCAACATCATATTTGCACTGTTTATCAAGAACACCAATAAACAACCTCTATCACTAAAGAAAAATAGGTTTCCATCATCCAATTCATAAACCACTTGAGCTGAGTTCAGTCACATCCATGTCCTAAACTCACCACTAGGTTAGCAACAAGAAATATTGCATAACTGACCCACATTGATCTAAACACTATTGAAATACTGTCTCTTCCTGAACACCAAAAAACTAGTCTCTAATCAATAAATCATAATTCACTCAAATAACCATGCGAACCTTATTAAATTGACATAGTTCAACTATAGAGATTAGAATCCATCTGTACATTCACAATATCTGATCTTCAATATAGTAGCCATACCAAAAAAATCTTCTCACTGAACATGCCAGGAACACTGTCACAAATAGTAGGAATATATTGACATCAATGACAACACATCAATGTCAACACATATATGCATGATAACCCAACAATATCCAACAGATAGCTTGTCCAATTTCTTGTTCATGAAATTCCCATCTAATTTAATGAGCTGAATAACATCACAATTTAGGGTTTTGAGGAGTATGTTAGTTGAAGTTTTCAATATGTGATATGATAGGAACACTTATAATAGTATCAACAACATAATGAATATAGAATCTGCCCACACATTTGCCTCTAAATCAAATCATTTGGAATGAAATGGATGAAGTTTGAAGAAATGACGTGCATTCCCATTATAGGTAGTGATCTTCTAAAAAATTATGGCAAATTGATCAATTGTGTGAATTATAAATGACCATTCAATTTGCCTATTAATAAATCATGGCGATCCTCATTGTGTAGATCAACATCTTGTTTGTAATGAAAAGTTTATTTATTATGTATATTATAAATCTAGAACATTCATCTTTATTATGTATATTATAAATCTAAAGCATTCATCTTTATAAGGAATTTCAAGGAAAGATTAAATTATTATTTTTATAAGAAAAAATACATAAAATTTTAAAGCAATTTAAATTTTTTGCTTATATAGCTTGAAGTGTCATAATTTTAAGCTTGATGTAAATTTTTTGAATTGATTATTCATTTAGATGTCGGTGCAATTTTTGGTTGGCACAATCTAGCATGATCTCAAAATATAAATATCAAATATTGTAAATATTTATAATGTAAATATAAAAAGGAAATAACCAAATATAAATACTATTTATATGCAAATATTTGTTTCATGTATAAAGTTTGAGGAAGAGGTAGATTCTAAGTTGGATAAGGATTTAGAAAGAGATATTTTTTCTTCCTTGAAATGCACTCATGTTACGATGCAAGCATATTATGTTTTGGTAGTGATGATGCCTAGCTCAGTCAATACCAAACCATAACAATGACACATTGTATTATAATGTGATTCGTGTTATACCTTTTATGGGAATAAAAAGTGGTGTGGCCACTTTTTTGATCCTCTTTATTTTTCACTTATCCATAATGGACATGCGAAAGTGGACCTATGAACTTAACTCTATATTCCACTATCGAATTTCTCCCTTGGAAAAGTGAATTGAATACAGGTACTCTTTATAGAATCACTTGGTAAACTTATCTCAAGTTAGTTGGCTTAATTGATACTTTTTAATCTCCATTAAGTGATCCCTCCAAAGCAATGCTTCTCCTTCCAATTGATAGAAGGTGATTCTAGCTATAGTAGTTGAATACAACTTTAATAACCCAACATATCTATTCATCCTAATAGCTACATCTCTAGAAATCCCATCAACATTAGGAGCTTATATTTTCTTCACTTCTCAAATTGACGACTCCTTTCCCACTCCTTAAGCTACTATACTTCTAGATTATGTTTGTAGATGGGAGTCTAGAATTGATGCATAATCCTAATTTGTAGGATCATTTAATTCTCTAATGGACTACTCAATTCTTATGTTTATGTTGTGATAGGATCCTTTCTCTTTTTGCCTCATCAAGTTCTTAATTTGATTATGTTTTATGAGCAACAGTTCTCATGTTTGAATGCAATGAAGTCCTTTTATCACCAAAACTTATTAGATCCTATGAATTTCATGTGTAATGTAGAAATAAAATTTTGAAGTTGATACTTTTAGTAACCTTATTTTTTATTTAATTATATTATTCTTATTTTCTCAATACAAAATTTGATGATTTATCTATATTTATGAAGGTTAGATATCTTGAAATTTGATATCTGTCAGCTTATTTTACATAATTTTTTATTTCAAAATATAGGTATCCTAGTTATATTATTTGTTATACTAATCATTTTTTACAATTGCATTTAATTCATTAGGATTTATCAATCACACAAACTATATTATGAATATAGAATGCATATTATATTTATATGTTATATTATATGATATTTTTTTGTTTAGTAAATTAATTGAATTTGAGTATTTAGTATATTATATCTATATTTGTTATATTAATCAATCTATAATTATATTTTATTACCAATTTATTATTAATATATGAATATTTAGTATATTATATATATTTTTGATTGGTGACAAGTGTAATGCCCACCCCAGTATCTACATAATTTTGATTGACAAGACTATTACTTGATTATTTGGATTATATGTTTGGACTATGATTATTATTTGGTTATCATTTTTTGATTAGACATTTGAGCATATCTATATATTTGGTTAATAGAATTTATTATAAAGATATTAAATGATTTGTCATCAAATGATAAATGTTTAGAAATGAGTTATCTGTGAAATGTTTCAAACTTGATTTATATTATGATGATTATGATGGATCTAACCCTACTAATCCCATTATGTTTGGATGATTACACTGTTTGATGTGAGTGTTGAATGAGGGGAGGCAGTCGTAGTTACTCCTACGGGAGAGCCACATGATGTTGCACTCTCCCTCCTTGTTTGCCACTATATGTTTATACATACGTATACATATCGATTGGTGATGCAGATACCAGGCATCGACTCCACTTGGCTACATAGGTCTGAGCGTGCCTTCAAAATCCTAAAACTATTGTTGTGTGGAGATTTTACCAAGCTACTCTCAAGGAAACCCGTGAACTTAGATTCTTGTTAGGAGGTTACCCTAGTTGGGGCATTTGAGTGCAGTGTATGGTATTGTTTTGAGATTTATATTTTGATTGGTTTCTTGTATGTGTATATGTATATCTATTTTATATATATGTATTAAAATTGAATGTATGTTATATAGGTATGTGTATATGTTGGTGCACACACATATACCCATGCATATATAAATAATATTATTTATGTATTTTTAATTGCTTGTGTAAATGATATTTTAATGCTTAAATAAAGTATATTAAATAAAAGTAAAAATAATAATAAGAAAATAATAGAGGAATCTCTTTTGATAAAACTAGCTATCTAGGAGATTTGAACTCAGGACCTCCTAGAAGTTAGGTTAGTTTGATTCCAATTGTGCTATGTGTTTTTGTTGAGAGCTTCGTGAACCCTTTTCTTGTTATACCCTTATTTTGGGTCTATTTTAATTAAAATTATTAAAAAGACTTTAATATTTGTTACAAGAGGTTTTGGCTTTTTTTTCAACCAACTATGGAAGTTGGAGAAATTGCTTCCCGTAAAGAAACTCCTCCAACCATATAGTTGGAGGTTAAATTATTTGGTTTTGGAGAGAGTTTGGGGAGATTGGAGGTTTTGAGTGAAATTTGGTGATTGCTGCAAATATTATTCCGAAAGTGTGTTTTGAGGTTTTATGTGTGCTTGGAATTATTCTCTGGTTTGTGAAGACAAGTGTGGGGATTTTTTGAGGAATGAGGGAAGATTTATTGTTGGAGGAGAATCTATCCGAGAGGCCACCATCTCACCAATTTTCAAAGCTTGGAGGATTTGCAAAGGTGTGCTCCAACCATTGAGAGGATTCTCCATAGGACCACTAGTACATTTGACCCACTTTTTAGACCAACATTTTCGACCAAACATTAAAATGATTTTCCTTGGTCGGTTTATAGAAGGAAAAATTTGAATTTTTTAAATCCATACCCGTGTTGGTTGAAATTTCAACCAATACCGTGGAGGTCAAAAGTTCGACCAACATGGGCATGATAATAAAAAAAGGTTTCGTTTCTCATTTCATTATTCCAGGCACAACGAATTAGATCAAGGGTAACTCGTGAAGGAGGACCGCCTATAAGTGAGGATTTCTACCTTGATTCCTATTTGAGTTTGTAAACAAAGTTACACAGTTTGGATATAGATTCAAGTCCACTGTTTAACTAATAATTCTAGTCTCCAAGTATAGGGCTTACTATTTCTAACGGTTCTCTGTTGTTCTTGTTTCCCTCTAATTTTTTGTTTGAATACTCAAAATAATGACAACAACCTTCTTCAACACCCATGAATGGTCACATGAATGTCTAACCTAGTTGATCAATCTAGGTCACTTTCAAATGGAATGATTTGAGGGAGTTTGCAAGATATTGAAATAAGTATCCAGACTGCGAGTCTTAACTGGTTTCTAAACCCATTCACCTATTCTCCACTGTTACAACCTCCTTTACTTTCATTAACTGAACCCATGGAGTGTATCCAGTTTAGGGCTTCAAATCTAGAAGGAGCATGATCTTTTGATGCAGGAGCATCCTGGGTGTAAGAGCAATCTTGCATCACCCAAAAATATTTCTAGTTTCTTTTCAATAAGGGCTATCTCGTGTAGAGCTACTATTTATGAAAACTTTCTATTTTTAGTAAGTTGGTCATATGATCTTAGAATGTTCTGATTTCACAGTTGGAGGTTCATCTTAGTCATATCAGCCTGCCTATAAAGTTTCATTGCTAGATCAAGTCTGGTTTTGAAGATATTGAAACTTTTCAGTTTTGGAAACAGGGTACAAAAACTTTCAACTCAATTTTGAAGGCTTTAGAGGCCCTGGATGAGGTCAAATTTTTGGCTGAATGAAGCTTACTTGATTTAGGTGTTGTAGAGCTCCTTGTACCCTTTCCAAAATGGGGTTATAATAGTCAATCGGGTCAACGGGTGATGACTTATGGTCTCCGAAAGTTGGGTCACCTGAAATGGCAGAAAATGATTTTCCTTCAAAATTTTTGTTTGGGTTTCAAAAGTTATTTTGAGCCAAATTTGATGTAATAAAATGAAAAATAAAATAATTCTAAGTTTGGTCAGCCTTGTTGGCTAAAAATTCTAGAACCTTCCCAGGCAGTGGAAAATTGCCTATATAAGGAAGGCTGTATTGTTGTCTTAGGAAGTTCGGGACAGTTCTGGGTAGTAGATTTGGGTATTGATTCGAGGCTTTGTCCTACAGAATATTGTAAGGGAATGCCCATGTGGCTTTGCATATTATAATTCTAAAATTTTGTAATTCCACATTTGTGGAGATAATAAGAAGCCAATTTTCTGTTCTTGCATATTGTTGTTATTTCTCTGTTTCTGTTATGTATTTGTGGTATTAAGGGGAGCACCCTTCATCAAGTCATATCAGAGCCAGGTTTTCTTGAGTGTGTAAATAGATCACCAACTATGAGGTAGTTTGCACTGGGATCGTGGTTAGGGTTTTAGTGCGCATCACAAAAATTCCTCCATGAAGGGAACATGGCAGAAGAGCTGGTGTTGTAACACCTAAGGTTAGAGCACTCTAGAGACAAGTGTGAGCATTGCAAGAAGAGATTCATAGAGGAATGAATTTTAATGTTAGAGATGAAAGCGAGGATGAGGATGAAGCCGAAGAAGAAGCTGAAGAAGGAGAAGTCAAAATTATGAACCGGGAGGAAGAAAGACATTTTTGGGCCATTTCCAAGATCGGGAAAAGACCTAAGATTGAAGTTCCTGCATTTTCAAGAAATCTTAACCTAGAGGAGTTGATCGACTGGATTAATGAATGTGAAGAATATTTTGAGTATGAAGATATTGAGGATCCTGATAGGGTCAAATTCGCGAAGGCCAGACTGAAAGGTCATGCGAAGATCTGGTGGCAAAAGATTCAATTGGAGCGAAATAGAAAAGAGAAAGATAAAATCACAAGATTGGATCAGATGGTGGATAAATTGAAGTGACAGTTCATCCCTATTGATTATGAGCTTGACCTACTAAAGAAAATGCAAAGTTTGAAGCAAGAGGGATGATCTATTTAGGAGTATACAGAGGAGTTCTATCAAATCCTCATCAGAACAAGCCATGCAGAAGCTGATAAGGAGAAAGTTGCCCCTTACCTTAATGGGTTGAGGCCAAGCATTCAGGAGGAGCTGAATCTAGTTCAAATGAACAGTATTGAAGAGGCATACTAGTTTGCCCTAAAAGTAGAGGAAAAGCTGAACAAGAAGTTCGAGAGAAGACAAAATGAAAGAGGTCATGGTGGATGATCTGGTGGATAGTCATATGGAGGCCAAAATGAACATCCAAAAAAGAAGGATGAGGCCAGTAGTAGTCAAAATTAGAGAGGAAACAACTCCAATTGTTTCCAAGATCAAAACAATGAGATTAGAGAGGAAGAGGAAGAGGACAAGGTTCAGGAAGAGGAGGTTTCTGTGGAACATGTTTTTAGTGTGGAGAAGAAGGTCACAGGGAATTTGAATGTCCTCAACACCAAGGAAGGATGAATAGGAAGAATGAAGGCCAGGCTAGAGTGGCACATGTAGATGAAGATGCTAGATCCTCAAATTTTGAAGATGCTGAAAGAGGAGAAACCTTGATTAACAGAAGAGTCCTGCTGAGTGGTGAGAATGAACCTGAACAAAGGAGGAGCCTATTTTGCACTAGATGCAAGTGTGAGGGAAAATGTTGTGATGTGATTATTGGTAGTGGAAGCACTGACAATTTGGTGTCAGAAGAGATGGTGACAAAGTTGAAGCTCAAGAGATAGAAAGACCCACATCCATATCGGATTGCTTGGGTGCAGGATGACCACAAGGTCATGGTCAGTGAACAGTGCCTAGTAAAGTTCAAGATTGGCAGGTACCATGATGAGGTACTATGTGATATCATACCTATGGATGCATGTCACATGTTGTTGGGTAGGCCGTGGTAGTTTGATAGATGTGTTGTATAGGATGGTTGTGCGAATACCTATTCCCTGACAAAGGATGAAGTGTGACATAAGCTAAAGCCATTGAAGGAGACTGAAGAAAAGGTATTTGGTAATACAAGAATAACTTTTGTTGATGGAAAAAAATTCCTAGATGGTATGAGGCATAAGCATGTGTGTTTTGCTTTAATTCCAAAAGCTGGTAAAGAGGAAATAGAAGATGTACCTGTAGAGGTTGCAGATTTGTTGAATGAGTTTCAAGATATTGTATCTGATAATGTACCTGATGGATTACCACCAGTAAGGAAGATCAGTCATCAGATGGATTTGATTCCAAGAGCCAGTTTTCCAAACAAGGCAGCACACAGAATGACACCAGCAGAAAGTGAAGAGTTGAATAGACAAGTACATGAGTTATTGCAGAAGGGGTTGATTTGAGAGAGTCTGAGTCCCTGTGCTGTACCAGTGGTATTAGCACCAAAGAAGAATGGAGAATGGAGGATGTGTATAGATTCTAGAGCAATAAATAAGATCACAATCAAGTACTAGTTTCCATTGCCACGAATGGATGATATTATGGACTGTTTGAGTGGGGCTGTGTATTTTTCAAATATAGATCTGAAGAGTGGATATCACCAGATTTAGATCAGAGAAGGAGATGTATGGAAGACTACCTTCAAGACAAAAAAAGGACTGTATGAGTGGTTAGTCATGTCTTTTGGGCTAACCAATGCACTGAGCACTTTCATGCGGCTCATGAACAAGGTTCTAAAAGAATTTCTAGGTAAGTTTGTCATTGTTTACCTAGATGATATTTTTATCTTTAGCAAGACATTAGAGGAACATATGATGCAGATTCGTATGGTGTTTGAGAAGTTGAGAGATGAGAAATTGTTGATTAATTTGAAGAAGTGCAGTTTTGTGAAGAAGGAATTAGTGTATTTGGGATTTGTAGTTTCAGTAGAAGGTTTGAAAATGGATCCAAAGAAAGTACAAGCTATCCTTGAATGGCCTACTCCAAGGAGTGCTACTGAGGTAAGATCTTTTCATGCTTTGGCTAGCTTTTATAGAAAGTTTATTAAAAATTTTAGTAGTATTTGTGGACCCTTGACTGAAACAATGAGAGGGGATAGAAAAGAGTTCAAGTGGACTAATGGGGCAGATAAGAGTTTTAAACTATTGAAATAGAAAGTTACAGAACAACCTATTTTAGCACTTCCAGATTTTAATAAGGTGTTTCAAGTAGACTGTGATGCTAGTGGTACTGCAATAGGAGCTATTATGAGCCAAGAAGGTAAACCAATTGCTTATTTCAGTGAGAAGTTGAATGATGCCAAGAGAAAATATTATGTTTATGATCAGAAATTTTATGCTATAGTTCAAGCATTGAAGAAGTGGAGGTACTATTTGCTTCCTAAGGAGTTTGTTTTGTATACTAATCATCAAGCTTTGTAATATTTGAATAGTCAAGGAAAGTTGAATTAGAGGCATTTGAAATGGGTTGAGTTTTTGCAGAGTTATACATTTGTTTTGAAACACAGAAGTGGAAAGTCTAACAGGGTTGTAGATGCACTTAGCAGAAGGCAACTATTGCTGACAGAGATGTAGATTGAGGTGGTTGGGTTCAAGGAACTCAAGAATTTGTATCCAGAGGATCTTGATTTTGGTGAAGCTTGGAAAGCTTGTAAAGAACCTGTTACTCAAGACAGGTTGAAGTGGCTGGATTTCATCATTCAGGATGATATGCTATTCAGAGGGAGTCAGTTGTGCATTCCAAGAAGTTCTATGAGGGAGAATCTCATCAAGGAGAAGCATAGTGGAGGATTGATTTTGGTCATGATAAAACCCTTGCTTTGGTTAGTGAGAATTATTATTGGCCACAGTTGCAACAATATGTCAAGAAGTTTGTGCAGAGTTGCAGAGTATATAAAATGGCGAAAGGAGTAAAGCAGAATACAGGGTTGTATCAGCCATTACCTATAGCAGAGAAGCCTTGGAAGGATATCAGTATGGACTTTGTTCTTGGTTTACCAAGGACACAATGGAGACATGATTCAATTTTTGTGGTAGTTGACAGATTTTCAAAGATGACACATTTTATTCCCTCCAAGAAGACTAATGATGTTGTTCATGTAGCATAATTATTTTTCAAAGAAGTAGTGAGACTACATGGTTTGCCAAAGACCATAGTTTTAGATCAAGACACTACGTTTTTTGGATATCTCTAGTGTACATTGTGGAAGAAGTTGAAGATAGATTTGAAGTTCAGTTCATCACATCATCCACAGACTGATGGATAGACAGAGGTGGTGAATAGGACTTTGGGAAATTTGCTGAGATGTTTGGTTGGAGATAAGTCAACAGGATGGGATTTGATTTTACCACAGGTGGAATTTGCATATAATAATTTTGTCAACAGGAGCACTGGTAAATCACCATTCTAGATTGTATATGGAAGTAGTCCTAGAAATGCATCTGAGTTGAGGAAGATAGATAAAGAAGAAATAAGTACTGCTGACGCTGAGGATTTTGTAGAACATTTGAAGAACATCCATGAAGAGGTGAGGAAGCACATTACCAAGATGAATACGCAGTATAAGGCTAAGGCAGATGAGAAAAGGAGGCATAAGGAATTTTAGGTTGGAGATGAAGTCATGGTTCATTTGCGGAAGGAGCGATTTCCAATTGGTACATACAACAAGCTGAAAATGAAGAAGTTTGGACCATGTAAGATAATGAAGAAGCATGATTCAGGAAATGCATATGAGGTAGAATTGCCTACTGAGATGAATATTTCACCAGTGTTTAACATTTTAGATTTGATAGAGTATCATGAAGGAGGTGTTGAAGATGAGATCACAGTAGCATAGTGGAGTATTCTTGCAACTAGTTCAGATACTAAGGAGATTGAGGATATACTGGACAATCATGTTGGCAGAAGCACAAGGAACATGACATATGAAGAATATCTAGTCAAGTGGAAAGGATGACCTATTGAAGATTCATCATGGCTAACAAAGTAGGAGGTTAACCATCTTGATTTCCCTCTTCACACCTGAGTCGTGACAGGGTCACTTCTCAAATTACCTTGGGTGTCTGATGCAGGAGCATCTTGGGTGTAAGAGAAATCTTGCATCACCCAAAAATATTTTTGGTTTCTTTTCAATAAGGGCTATCTTGTGTAGAGCTGCTATTTATGAAAACTTACTATTTTTAGTAAGTTGGTCATACAATCTTAGAATGTTCTAATTTCACAGTTGGAGGTTCATCTTAGTCATATGAGCCTGCCTGTAAAGTTTCATTGCTAGATCAAGTCTGGTTTTGAAGATATTGAAACTTTTCAGTTTTGGAGACAGGGTACAGAAACTTTGAACTCAATTTTGAAGGCTTTAGAGGCCTCAGATGAGGTTGAATTTTTGGTTGAATGAAGCTTGCTTGATTCAAGAATTGTAGAGCTCCTTGTGCCCTTTCCGAAATGGGGTTATAATAGTTAATCGGGTCAACGGGTGATGACTTATGGTCTCTGGATGTTGGGTCACCTGAAATGGCGAAAAATGATTTTCCTTCAAAATTTTTGTTTGGGTTTCAAAAGTTATTTTGAGCCGACTTTGATGTAATAAAATGAAAAATAAAATAATTCTAAGTTTGGTCAGCCTTGTTAGCTAAAAATTTTGGAACCTTCCCAAGCGGTGGAAAATTACCTATATAAGGAAGGCTATAGTGTTGTCTTAGGCAGTTCGGGACAGTTCTGGGTAGTAGATCTGGGTATTGATTTGAGGCTTTTTCCTACAGAATATTATAAGGGAATGCCGATGTGGCTTTGCATATTGTAATTCTGAAAGTTTGTAATTCCACATTTGTGGAGATAATAAGAAGCCAATTTTCTGTTCTTGCATATTGTTGTTATTTCTCTGTTTCTGTTATGTATTTGTGGTATTAAGGGGAGCACCCTTCATCATCTTTCCTAAATTCTGTGCATTAGATTAATTTTATACATGTCCTTGGCTTTCTTTTCACCCAATGGTATGGAATACCAATGGAGAATCCGCAAGTCAAGATTCCTGTTCCATGACAAAGCTGATAGGAAAAATTTTAGCCAGACTCTCACAAGTTTTACAATCTTGTGGGCACGGTACTATAACAAAGGGTCAACAGAACTTAGTATTTACACTTCAACACATAGATACAATGAAAGCTAAGTTACATAGATGTTCAATTCATTACTGTGTAAATTGCTAGGGCACAATATAGAAATTGACCATTCTTGGGAAATGGAATCTAATAATGACTATGACTATTATGATAGTCCACTTATTTATTCATTGCACACTTTGGTTATGAAAAACAAAACAAGATTGTTGATTGCAAAACCCCTGTACAGGATAGTCAAGAACAACTTGTGTAGATTTTGTGAAGATTTTATTCCGTGAAGATCATGTTTCCCTTTTTTGTTCAAGCTATGTACCGATTGGAGTAAATCAATTAGGAGTTTGATGTGAGTAAGATCCTTGAATTGAAAATGAGCCATTGGGTCTATAAGAGCAGGAGATTGACTTTTCTAATCTGACCATTGCTTCATCTACATCATTGTACCATCATGCTTTAATGCTTATCCATAATATATTCTGAAGCCCCCATTTTGACACATGTAGGGAGGACACTGGAAAATAATTTGGCTTTATACTCTCCAATTGAATTATGTATGATGACATCTCTTTGAGGCATTTTGTAAAAAAGTTCACATTCTTTATTTTTGCTTCCACATTTTGCATGCATATCAAAATGACATGTAATTTTTTTGAAATTGTGTAATTTTTTTTGGGAGGAAAAAAATATGTAAAACATTCAAATTTTTCTATCTCCCTTATGATGCACTTCCTCTTGAAAACATCTCTATATCTTATATTGACCATTAAATCACTACTCAAAAGCAGTGGTATACATTGCAAATGGAAAAGACAACATTGATGAAGTTGGAATGGCACTTTTAGAGTGCATTTTTTTATTTCGTTCTTACTATTCCTTCACATGAATGATCATCTTTTGTGCTCACTGTCATGAGGAACTCTTTGACACTCTAAAAGTGCCATTCCAACTTCATCAACATTACCTTTTCTATTTGCAGTGTATACCACTACTTTTGAGCAAAGATTTAATGGTCTCTATAAGATATAGAGATGTTTCTAATGATGTGTTCACTACCACAAGACTGTTGGTGTATGTTGCACCAGAGTTCTATTATCCATGATTGCAAAATTGTCTTGTGGTAGTGAACACATCATTAGAAACAAAATACATATCATTGCCTCTCCTCTTGAAAACATCTCTATATCTTTTATTGACCATTAAATCACTGCTCTAATTGTTTCTTTTACCACTACTACTCCTTTATACATAGTCACCATGATTCCTCATGCCTGGTATGGTTTGCCATTTCTTTCATTACACTGGACATTTCTTCCTTGTAAGATCTAATGCCTTGAATCTTTTTTTATCTCACAACTCATAAGGATTGATGTGATGATAGCCTCATGCTCTTCATTCCATGGTCTAAAACTTTGTACAAAACATGCACCTCTTGATGCCACTACCAGCTTTTACTCTGCTCTTTGAAAGACAATATGACACCTCTCATTTCATACACTATGGCCTTGTAGCTGACTGTCATAGCAGTGGGTAAGATTTACATATTTTAATCTGACCATCTTTTCATCATGTAGTCATTACGAAAGTAGTAAATATAATCCCTCAAGCATTGAATAACATTGTTTTGAGGCACTCTTCTTGAACATGAATCTTTTCTTTCACAACACTGTCATTCTATTTTGTAGAAACACTAACAATAGTCTCTTTATGGCATTGTTGATCACGACACCTTCACATTTATGAAAATCTATTAATGCTTGCATCTTTTTCATGATATAGTACCCTTGTTTCAATCTTTGAATATCACTACCTTTTAGAAACTATCCCTCTTTTGATTTTTATGACATCATTCCTTATTGTGGCTATGAGCCTTCATAACAGTGCTTGTTCTTTATTCATTGTGCTTTTCAATCATGCATGCATGACCTTTATTATCTCTTGATGAATATTATAAGAGTGTCTTTGTGACTTATCATAAACCATATGAATCATTATTTTTTATTACTTTATACCACCGTGACAGTGGATAAGCATTGAAGAAGAACTTTCTTTAAACATTTCTTATCCACATTATTTTGGCATCTTTTTAAATCATGAATTGTTACACTTATCATCACCTCATCAAGCCTATTTGACAGTCAACCTTGTCTATAACTAAGAACTCAAAATTTTTTTTTGTCAATGGGACTAATCTTTTCTTACAAATTTTGATGCAGGAGCATCTTGGGTCTTGGAGCAATCTTGCATCAACCAAAAACATTTCCTGATTTCTGTACCTGTTCGCTGTTGTTTTCTTTATAATATTTTAATTTGATGGTTTCATGGTGTGAAAAGATTACATTATTATAAGGACCTATTTGGGAACCTTCTCTTATGAGCACATAAAGTTTGGATGGACAGTTTGAAAGTTAGAGCTGTTTCCTTGCTGTCCGAGTAGTATTTTCCTGCAGTTTTGAGGCTGAGTGCGCACCATGGAGACCTTGATCCTTAAAGAATAATATCTTGTGCACTTAGGGCCTTAAAGAGGACCTAATTTACTATCATTTACCAAAGGCGCAGCTCCTAATTCATTACGAGTCAAAAGTTATGGCCATTTTGGCACGAGACCTATTTTCTGCCAGTTTTGGGTCCGAGCCGTTACTGCAGTTTTGGTGCTGATTGTTCATGTTGGCGACCTTGATCCATAAGGAATCAGAATTTTTATATCTTAATGAGTTTTAGAGGACCTAAATTAATATCATTTCCTAAGAGCACAAGCCCTAATTCATTATGAGTAAAAAATTTATGCCCATTTTTCCTCTGGACCTATTTTCTGCCAGTTTTCGGGTGAAACATGTGGTGTTTCTTCTTGTGATGTTCCGTGTGATCAAATGGGATCTTTAACAATTAAAGGAATGTTCTTGGGTCATGTGAGGACCTAAATACAAAGGTGCATCAATTTATATTCATTCTAGCATTAATTTTGGTTTAAATCTTGAGACTGGACCTATATTGTAATTAAATGCCTGGCTGGCCGACCTGTGGCTTAGCTGGCTATATAAGGAGTTTAGATTGATGTAGTATGGAATTAGAGGGTAATTAGAAGAAGGATTGATGAGATAAATCATTGGAGAAAGATAGGATGTGAGCTGTAATTCTGATTTCATAATTCTCATTGTATAAGGCCGAAACCCGGAAGGCCTCACAGCCGGGCATGTTAAAAGAAATAATATAATGCTCTGTTGTTGCTGCCTATTGATTGTCTGTTATCCATTGTGATTTCATTGCTTTCATGTGATATTATATTGCTTCTATTGTGTAACTCTGAGCAGGGCTTGTTTGTGGATTCAAGTGGACTCAATTTTGCTTGATTCTACCTGTATCTACCTTGCCCCTACGTCAAATTTGATCACCATTTATTGACATCCTTTTGATAGTCACTTCTCAAGACTCTTGGATGAATTGTTTTCTTTCATTCTTACTATTCCTTCACATGACTGATCATCTTTTGTGCTCACTATCATGAGGAACTCTATGACACTCTAAAAGTGCCATTCCAACTTCATCAACATTGTCTTTTCCATTTGCAGTGTATACCACTACTTTTGAGCAGCGATTTAATAATCAATATAAGATAAAGAGATGTTTCTAATGATGTGTTCACTAGCGTAAGACTGTTGGTTTATATTGCACCAAAGTTCTATTATCCATGATTGCAAAATTGTCTTGTGGTAGTGAGCACATCATTAGAAACAAAATACATATAATTTCCATTTCTTTCATTACATTGGACATTGCTTCCTTGTATCATTGCCTGCTCTTTTACAGTGACTGTCACTCTTCTTCACAAGAGTGCTTTTGTCACTTGCCATGACTACCAGAGATCTAAGAATTCAAAACTCTAAGAAACCCTCCTCAAAATAGTAGAGATTTTATTTTCGCAAAACAAAAGATGTATCTCCCTGTGAACATTTTAATGAAAACTACTTCTCTTTCTTTGAAATCTTCCATTCCTTGTTACTTCCTTCAACAATTTACCTTTTTCCTATGTTTGAAACATGCCTTTGAATGTCCAAAGAATGCTGCTATTCTTTACATGAAATCTACATTTCATCTTTCACTTATGCAAGACATTGGTGTGTACTTTATGCTTTCTGATCTACACACATACTTCTCTCCACTAGTTATAGCCTAATTAATTTGCCTAATGATTATAATAGTCACCAACTTGTGAAAACAATATTGTCTCTCAACGTGTAATGTAGTCCTCTCCACCTCATGCTTGAGGAGTTTATATAATAATCAATTGATTAATGTTTTTGGTTTTGATGTAAATTCTATTAAGACATTTTGACCATCAACTCACTTATGTTTGGAGTCTTCTCCATATTCCGTACTCTTGGCCCAAATTTATTTATCTCACTGATAATAATTGGAAATGAAATGTTTGTATTTCATTGCTTACCATAGTTATCTGCCGAATATGAATTAATCCCCTTCAATGATGATAAATGTTGATGGCAGTCCCAAGTATAGCCTGAATGAAATATTAATTCCTCAATGTGTTCCTATCTTTGAGACTCTTAAATGTTTTTGTTTTAATTTCTAACTTTTTAATTCAAATTACTATTTGTCAAGTTAAATCTTAAATGTCAAAGATCATATCAGATAGATTTAATTCTATTTCAAGCATAATTGGTAAGGGTGATGGTATGTTTCTTGATTACACCCCCCACCAAAATTTAAACTCTTTGAGGTATGTATGATATAACAAATGAGACCAGTACCATAAATAGGATTTAAGAGATAAGGTCAAGTGGCCAGCTTAGACAGAAGGGATATCCAATGGCAGAATGGATACTTCTTAGCTCGAAAGATATTAGCAAATTTTGGCCTTATTGGAGTACTTCCTAAGAGGATGTGACAACATGTCATTGGTACTATATCACACAAAAATTTCTCCTTGTACTCACCAATAGAAAAATCTAGATAATATTGTTCCCTACTCACAAGACTTTGGTCATCACTTATTCACGAGGCTCTATTTGGTCTATCATGTGCAAATTTCTTCAAATGCAACTTCAAAACAAGATTGCTGATTGCAAAACCCCTGTACAGGACAGTCAAGAACAACTTGTGTTCTCTGCCTTAAAACTTCATGAAAAAAATGAAAAAAATACAAGGAAATGATAATAAATCAATATACCCCAAAAATATTATATAAGGTAGGAGCTTTTACGCTTGCGTCCCTTGTTCTATTGGCTCACCTGCAGATTTCTGTTTTAGTTTCTTCTTATCTTTAAATTTTTCTAAGGGATTTGTTTATAGTAGACATACACTATCAAGCAAGGAAGAGGTTGTGATCAAGGATACACACCTCATCCATTCATGTTGTAGCTATTGGAAGTTATTCAAAGCTTCTATTCAAATTGAATAATATTTCAGCTTACGCCTCTCACCAAAACTAATAGAGTGCCTATGCTACGTGCATTTTAGTAGTGTTGTTGTTTTCTAAACTCACAATAGAGATTCTTCAACATTGTGCCATCTTCATTATTTAAGTGGAATAGAAATTCTTCAACATTGTACCAACCTGTATCACCTGCAATGTTTCCTTGCTTATGAAGAGGAATAGTATCACCAAAACACATTATTATCTTGTCTTTATCCCTGCAAGTCAGTGGTATTAACTAAAATTTCTCTTTGCCTTTGTGAACAATATATGTATCAACTCTTATATGCATAGTAGCATAGGTGATGAACATTTAAATTTTCCAAAGCAGTCCTTTGAGCTTTCCTGCCAACACATGTACTATTGTGAAAATCATCACAAGTCCATTTGTTGGAGGAAATCTCATAGTACACATGTTTGGAGGTCTGAAGGAAACAAGAGAATTTTAAGAGTCACAAGTCTTAAGATTGTACTTAATATAGCCAAGCTTCATTCAATGGTACATTCAAACATGAAACAAACCATTCTTAAACTAGATTAAACTAGTAAACCAAAAGACATACTGATTATAAGTAAACTAGTAAACCAAAGGACATGCTTTTACTACTAAGTCTCTGTTTGTTGGGCATACTGATTATAAGTACATGACATATATCACAAATGTTGCTAATTAAGGTTGGTGGGATGATTACACCTATCCTAAAAAAATACTGTCAAATCATTATGCTTTCAAATTAATTACCTATCGATGTATCCCTTGCGAGGGAGAGAAACCAAACACATAAAGAACATGCACATAAACATGACAACTGAAAAACTTAAATGGAATACACCAAGAAGTACCAAATGATGAATGCTCAATTGTTGTAATGGAAAAGCAATATTAGAATCATCCATTTCTAGAACTTGATTTTTCTATTGTCCTCATGATTTTTCTTATTTCTTGTCTATGCTTGGTGACAAGATTTTGAACATTGTTGACATACTTAAATGGAATACACAATACCAAATGATGAATGCTCAATTGTTGTAATGGCAAAGCATTAGAACTGTCCATTTCTAAAATTTGATTTTGTATAGTCTTAATTATTTTTCTATAGTCCTAATGATTTTGAAAATTGTTGACGAAGAGTGTTTCTTTTTTTGATTATAGTATAAATGATTTTTATATAGTCGTAATGGTTTTTCTTATTTCTCATCTTTTGTCCCTTTTTGATTTCCTCTGTCTGTGCTTCATGATAGGATTTTGTCACCTTGTTTTGATGGTATATTTCATTCACTCTATGTGGAATACTATTTTGTTCACTATTTTATTTCAGCTTCATATTTCTTTCATTTTTCATATACACAAAGACTACACATGTTGATAAAAAAATGAGCTATTTGATTTAGGTTTACTTTTCATTATTGTAAATGGTTAATATTTCTGATGGTACTCCTTGCTATATTTCATATAAAAATAATCATATAAAAATAATAAATGTAGTAATGATGGTGCGGTGCATTATTGATATAGGCTCGATGACTCTTGTCAATGTGCCAAACTATCAATGTGGTGGTGGGCAGTGTGTGTTGAAGACTTCACAGACACCGAACAACCCTGGACGACAATTTTGGTGCTGCCCAAATAGAAAAAAGGTTGTTAATGTGTATATATTTAATGTTTCTAATGTAAATACTATTCATTATAATATAAGAACTAATGTAGATTGGGTATCTCAGGGAAATAATGGCTGAGGATACTTTAGTTGGGTCGATGACAACTCATCTGCATCTATCCGCCCATCTCCACTTATCTGCGATGAAGGATTTGAGTGCAAAACGTGTCAGGCTAGGGCAAATTCTGAAATTATATTTTTACAATGCCTTCTTTGTATTGTAATCACATATCTTTGTTGCGACCATATGCAGAGATGAACTCAGGAATTAGTTAGTTTAGTATTTTCATATTGTAACTAATATTTTAATATTAATATGACATAACTTCTCTTTGCCTCAAGTGTGCATATATATGTTTTACATCTTTTTTTAGAATAATTCTTCATGTTTATGGCTCAGGTGAGCCCCGATCTGCTATCAATCACATGATTTAACGTATAGTGTTTTCTTGGTTATTCCATTTGTTCCTTGACCTTGACTATGGATTGACTATCATTTTCAAGCTTGAGCGAGGCTTCGTACCATCCAGCGTTCACAAATTTGTACGCAATGCTGATTTATGTTGGAGGTAAACTACATGTGTCATGTAAACAACATGGTTGAATGCAATCTCTTTTGCATGTTTTCAAGAGTTTTCCCACCAATACAAGCGTAAATAACGCATTGAATGTAATCTACGAATGCTGCATGGTATGAAGTCTCACTAAAGTTTGAGCACAACATGGTATGAAGTCTCCCTTTATTCCAGTGAGGGATTGGAATGAGTTCATTTTGGATGCAAAGGAGAATGGGGATACCCAAAGAGGAATTACACCAACAAATGAGAGAAGGTATAAACATGACAGTTGAGAAACATAAATGTAGATTTCACAACAGCTAAGAAACATAATTGTAGGCATCATGGTCATAATTTTTTGGAGACAGCATAATTGGGTTGTATACCCAAGCGATGGAGTGCAACTTTTGCACCTCCGATTCCAAGTTGACACTATGGGATAAAAAGACCATAGATAAGGAATAAATTTAGAGAGCGGAGGAGGTCCATAATGACCAAAATAATATAGGATGAACCTCAAGTTAAATGAGGCAACTGCAAACATTTTAATAGATTTTTATTATTAAATAATGAAATTTACATATACTAGTGTTCTAAGCCCCCTCATTACATGATTTATTATTGTAAGACCCCTCTAGCTTATGCATCTATAAAATGAAACTACAACCTATTGGGATTAAGAAAAACCTTATAGAACAACAACAACTAGGAATGATCACTTTCCAACATCTGTTGAATACATCTGTAGCTCATGAATACAAGGTGTAGCTCATGAATACAAGGTCCTCCAATAGATGTATTCAACAGATGTTGGAAAGCGATGCTTCCTAGTTGCTATTGCTCTATAAGGTTTGTCTCAATCCCAATAGGTTGTAGTTTCATTTTCTAGATGCATAAGTTAGAGGGGGCTTACAATAATAAATCATGTAATGAGGGGGCTTAGAACACTAGTATATGCAAATTTCTTTATTTAATAATAAAAATCTATTAAAATGTTTGCAGTTGCCTCATTTAACTTGAGGTTTGTCCTTTATTATTTTTGTCATTATGGCCCTCCTCCGCTCTCTAAATTTATTCCTTATCTATGGTCTTTGAATCCCGCAGTGTCAATTTGGAATCAGAGGTGTAGAAGTTGCACTCCATTGCTTGGGTATACAACTCAATTACATTGTCTCCAAAAAGTTGTGACCATGATGCCTACAATTATGTTTCTCAACTATTGTGTCCCAGGACCCCTTATGACCCTTTACAACCATTTATGATCCCTAAGAATACATCTTAGAGGTCTTAAAATGTCGTAAAGGGTCATAAGAGGCTCCTAGGAGGGGCCAAATGAGCTTCCACCTTCACGTGGTTGACCCTGTTAAGTAGAGAATGTTATACTCTTCTCGAAACAAAGAGAAGATCAATAATTTAAGGCCTTAGTCCATAGACAAATTAAATTAGACTTACTATCCAAAACACATAAAAAACATACACATAAACATGACAATTGAGAAACATAAATGTAGGTTTCACAATAGTTGAGAAACATAATTGTAGGCATCATGGTCACAATTTTTTGGAGACAACATAATTGAGTTGTGTACCCAAGCGATGCAGAGAAACTTCTACACCTACGATTCCAAGTTGAATAGATTTGTTGGAGGACCTTGTATCCATGAGCAACAAATGTAGTCAACTTGGAATCGAAGGTGCAGGAGTTGCTTTGCATCGTCTCGGTATACAATTACTCTGTGTCCAAAACATTGTGACCATGATGCCTACAATTATGTTTCTTAGCTGTTGTGTCCCAGGACCCCTTATGACCCTTTATGACCATTTACGATCCCTAAGAATACATGTGAGAGATCTTAAAATGTCGTAAAGGGTCCTAGGAGGCTCCTAGGAGGGGCCAGATGAGCTTCCACCTTCACGCAGTTGGCCCTATTAAGTAGAGAATGTTATACTCTTCTCAAAACAAAGAGAAGCTCAATAATTTAAGGTCTCAATCCACAGACAAATTAAATCAAAGGCTTTTTTGAAGTCAATAAAGCAGCAAAAAGCCTCGTCACCCGGAGTGTCCCATATTTTGTCAACTAAGTATCTAAGAGTCGCTCCATGATTTATGGTTGAGTGTTTCGGTCTAAAACCAACTTTTTTGTGTGAAATAAGATAGAAAATGTGTGACTGGTTGTAAACAGTAAACAACAACGACATAATATTGTTGTGCTTAATTTGATAATATATATATATATATATATATATATATATATATATATATATATATATATATATATATATATATATATATATATATACACTTTAAAAAAAATTAAATTGTATGTCAATATTTTGACCAACAAAGAATAGAAATATCAATGAGAAAGCTATACATTCAACATTTATTGCAATGATTTTACATCGCAATTTCGACGTACATTGGTCACAGGGATAAGGCTATAACCGACAATTCTTCCAGGTTGAAGCAATGATTTCGATGTCATTTCCATTGATAGTTCTACCAATGGGGACATCGCAATTGTGATGTAGATTTGAAGTGTGGTATTTTCAACAAAAAAAATTCTAACGACCGTTATGGTCGATTAGCCGACCAATAGGCGTCTAATAATCGACTAAACCTCGTCGAAAAACAAGCAAAAATTTACTAGTGGACTCCAAGAAGGGTCTGGAATCGGGATGAATCTCTTTTCTTCCCTATATGTTTGTGTATGTGTTTTCCATGTATATTTATTGGCATAGTGTGAATAAAATATTGATTGATAGGAACTATATTTGGTTGTTTATTTTTCATGTTTTGTAAGGTACATTTTCGGGAAGTTTATTGAATGTTTATACAATAGTTTCCTGCAAATTCTTCCTGGAAGTTTTCTGATTGCCTTTGATTATGTATTAAGGTGTATTTGATTGATCTCATATGGTTTAGGAAGGTTTACAAAGGTTTAGGAAAGGTTAGAAGGGTTTAGGGAAGGATGTAGTTAGTTTTCCCCCTTCCTTGCTTTTGTAGGCTTTTACTGTCAATTTTTTTAATTTTGGTTTGATAATATTGTTTGGTAGTTAGATTGTGTTGAGGATATGTTCTTGAAGTGGTACTAAGGTACCTAAATCAGGTAGACCTTAGGGAACCTTTCCCAGACACTCTTCACACCCAAAAATGTCAATTTCAGGTAATTTTGGGAAGTTTTGGGTACAGTCTCATATGGGCATCTTGGAATGTCGTACAAGTTTGTACTAGTACCCATATGACCTTTGGTAAATTTTTATATGGGAGTACTTGGATTTTCATATGGGTTACTATACAATGTCATTTGGGGTTTTAGAGGATTTTGGGGGCTCAAATTTTGCAAATTTAGGGCTTGCGACCTCCATAACCTATTTCTCATATTTGGGATGAAAATTGTATCATTTATATATGTCCATCTATGGTTTTTTTGGAATTATAAGGTGTTACTTATGTTATTTCAGTACTTGTCTTATGCTTGTGTTCATATTATGAAGCTAGGACTCGTTTTGGTGGCCTGAGTGCACAAGAGGGTTCCCTAGACTTGCAAGATGAATCTTTTGATGTAATTAATGGTCTCTTGTCTTGTTTGTGTGGGTATGGGAGTAGGTACCCTAGGTGAGTTTCTCACCATAGCTTTTGGAACCCTAAAGTGGTTTCCAGATGATCCTATGGGTGAGATGGTAAAAAGTGATAACTGAATAATGAACTTCGGAAAGGGGGGGGGGTTTTCAAAAGATAATGAAAGACACATAGTCTTGTTGGAGTACTAGGACCATGGATAACTGATAGGATAGATCCCTATTCATAAATGGGGGACTATGGTTACATGGTTTCCAAGAAGGATCCCAATATACAAGATATGTGATGACACTCACCTAGGTGGTATACTAGAAACCTAACATTTGTGCATAGTAAAGTGATATCTTGTTATGTATTTTCTTTTGGTTTTCAATGTTGATTTTGTAAATCCTTAGGTTTCTTTAGGCCTTGTGAGTATCTTGGTTCTATCTCCTAGCATAGGGGATAGAACTTCATTAGTTTCACATAGTTGAGTGATAAATATCTTTCGAGGTACTGTTCATGGTTCATGGCTTGGATATGTTTAAGATTTTCCTGAATGATTAAAGATTCCTCAATTTGTATCATGTATTATTGAAAAGAAAGATGTAAAGATCTCTTGTAAGCCTTCGGGCAATTCAAATGTAATTGTTGTTGTAATTGTATTCATTATTAGAATTTGAAAGAATAAATCAATGTAATTAGGGAGGGATAGTTTTAGGGATTTTTCAAGGGATGTTATTTAAGGATTCAAAAGTTGCAACTTACTATGTAATCTTGTATCTTTACCTTATCTCTCTTATGTGAAATGAAAAGAAATGTCACAATGTAAAGGTTTAATGGAAATTGAAAAGGATAGCTATTCAATGTGTAGGAAAAAGAAATGGAAATGAAATAGGAAGTAGAGTTATAGTTGTGAATGAATTACTACTCTCTTACCTTTCTCTTATATTTTGAAATGTAAAGTAAAGGAAAAGGAAATGGAATTCAATTTGAATAGTAAGGAAATGCAATGCTTATCTATATTGGTAAATGAAATCTATAAGGGAACCTTAAGGAATTATACTTTGTGGTTAATGAAATGTTAGAATGTTAGGAAAAAAATTTGTTAGTTGTAATTTTAAGTCTAAAGACCTGATTCCTTATGGGTTCCCTGGTGGGGACATTACATTTGGTATCAAAGCCCTGGTTGCTACACTAGGAGCTCAGGGTCTATTTATTTTTAAAACTTAAACTCTTAGCATATTGAATACTCATTAAAACCAATACCTAAAACTTATGTTGCACCATTCTTCTAGGATGCCTCCTATCACCTGTGGAAGAGGTAAGGATAGAGTTCAAGAATCTTCCTCGAGATTTCACCCAGAGAGTTCCCATGGGGAATATGAGGAAGAATGTAATCAAGAAAACCATAGGGATGAGAGTCAAAGTAATGACTCCAAAGGAACCCAACTTAGACAACTTATGCAACAAATCTTGCATAGACTTGAAAACTTTGAAAATCGAGTCCTTTTTGAAGAAGGAAACCAAGCTCATCACCATGACATGGAAAGGGATACGAGCCCTAGGAGAAAGAAAGCTATGTCATAATATGAGGATAGGGATACCGCTCACATGAGGGACTTACTCAAGGTCAAGGTACCCATTTTCTATGGAAATGAAGGGGGATCTATAGCAGAAACTTGGTTATATGACCTTGAGAGGTGTTTCTCTATGCACCCCTTTAGCAATAATGTCAAGACTAGATACACCATTATGAATCTGAGAAAATTTGCATCTACTTGGTGGCATATGGAAGAAGAAAAACTTCAAGTCACCATTAACATTGTTTCTTGGAAATTGTTCCTAGAGAGTTTTAAGGACCATTTCATGTCTGATAAGTGGAGACAGGGAAGGGCAGAAGAATTTCACAATGTTAAGAAAGCCAATATGATGGTGGAAGAATATGAAAGAAAATTCTATGAAATTAAGCCTTTCTCAGGCTATAAAGATGATGACCCCATTCTATTACAACATTTCATCAGAGGTTTGAATGACCGTCTATCAAGAGATCTGGCAGTCCTAAAACCCAAGAATCTCCAAGATGCTATCACTAAGGCATTCCTAGTTGAAAGAAAGGTTAAAGGAAAAAGTGGCTATTCCAGTGGCCAAAATTTCAATGCTGGGTTAGGTTCTAAAGGAAACTTTGAGCAAGGAAATTCTAACTCCAAGAATCAACAATCATCCTTTAAAGGAGGACAAAACTTACATAAAAAGAAATTATAGAATAAAAACCAAAGCAATGGGAAGTTTCAATAACCTCCAAACCATAACAATTATCGGGCTTAGCAAAGGTTTCCTCCTCCACCATCACAAAATTCTTAAAATGTCAATAAAGGAGGTTATCAGCAATCCAGTGCACCACCTGCAAAGAACTTTGGAAGGAATACAAGGTGTTATTATTGTGGACAACAAGGACACATTTCAGTTCCCTTCCCTTAGTGTACTAATTTCACCAATCAGAATTAGACAGTTTCAGAACCAACTGTGGGAGATGCTAGCTAGTCTCACAGGGTGTTTTCTGCAGTTGAGCATAGACAAGCTGATCACCAGAACACTGTCATAGAGACTTAAAGTTTGTTAAAGGGTAAACCTATTTCTATTCTCTTTGACTCAGGAGAAAATGACTCCTTCATATCTCCTTCTTTGATAGAAAAGTGCAAGCTAGTGGCCGTAGGGAAAGGAGTTAAGTGGCAGGTAGAGGTAGCCTTTGGGGCTAAAATGACCACAGATTTGTGTGTTCAAAATTACAACTTGGGATTAGGACCTTTCTCTACCAATGTTGATCTTTGAGTAATTCCTCTTGGATCATATGAAATTGTCCTAGGGATGGATTAGTTAGTAGCTCATGAAGTCAGGATAGATTGTAGAAAGAAGCTCATTCATTGCCTAGATGATTTGGGAAAGTCCAACATTATTGTGGGAATCCAATGACCTATATCACTTCGGATGATATCAAGAATGCAACTTAAGAAATGCATGAGAAAGGGATGTCAACTTCTTGTAGTCTCAGTTAATGACCTGGCTGACAAGGAAGATAGATAAATAACACTTGAACACCATTTACTTCAAGAATTTATGGATGTCTATCCAACTGAGATACCTGGAATGCCTCCCAAAAGAGACATTGATTTCCATATAGAGTTGGTGCCAGGAGCCGAACCCATCTCCAAAGCTCCTTATTGTATGACCACTCAAGAGTTAAGTGAGTTAAAATTTCAACTAGAAGAACTCCTAGAAAAAGGTTTCATCAAACCAAGTGTGTCACCTTGGGGAGCTCCGATTATCTTTGTAAAGAAGAAGGATGACTCACTTAGGTTGTGCATTGACTATCATCAACTCAACAAAGTAACCATTAAGAATCAGTATCCTTTGCCAAGAATTGATGATCTGTTTGATCAAATGAAAGGAGCCAAAGTATTTTCCAAGATGAATCTGAAGTTGGGCTATCATCAGTTAAGGATTCACAATGCCGACATTCACCAAACAACTTTTCATACTTAGTATAGGCATTATGAATTTACTGTAGTACCTTTCGGTCTCACAAATGCACCCTCAATATTCATGAGTCTTATGAATTGGGTATTCATGACCTTCTTGGATAAGTTTTTCATAATCTTTTTGGATGAAATTTTGGTGTACTCTAAGTTAGTGGAAGAACATGAACAACATCTTCTACAAGTGTTACAATGTCTTCGTGAGAATTAGTTGTTTCCAAACTTGGAGAAGTGTGAATTCTTCAAAATAGAAGTTAAGTATCTTGGTCATGTTATCTCAGGGGAAGGTATAGTTGTTGATCCTGCAAAGATACAAGCTATAGTTGAATGGCCAAAACTCACCAACATCTCAGAGGTTCATAGTTTCATGGGTCTAGACGGATAGTACAAACATTTCGTCCAAGGATTCTCCAGAATAGCTTATTCCATCACTTCCTTGCAAAGGAAAGGGAAGAAGTTCATTTGGACTAAGAAATGTTTAGAATCTTTTCAGATCCTTAAGGATAAACTGACTAATGCCTCAATTTTGGCGGTACCTGACCCTGCTAAAAATTTTGTGGTTTGCACTAATGCGTCCTTGGAAGGCATAGGGGTAGTGTTGATGCAAGAAGGTAGAGTTATTTCTTATGAGTCTAGGAATCTTAAGGACCATGATATTAACTATCCTATACATGATTTGGAGTTAGCAACTATAGTTCATGCCTTGAATCATTGGAGACACTTCTTATTGGAGCATCAGTTTGAGTTACACACTGATCACCGAAGCCTTTAATACATATTTTCACAACCAAATCTCAATGCCAGGCAACGCCGATGGATGAAGTTCCTTTGTGAATACAATTTTGAGGTCAAATATATCCAAGGTAAAGAGAATGTGGTAGCATATGCTTTGATCAGAAGGAGACATGAGTTATCCATGCTCTCCCTTTTGACTGATTTGAGAAGTCAAATTTTACAGATACTTCCTTTAGATACTTTGTATCAAGAAGTTAAGGCTGAAATTGACTCAAGAAGGGCCTTAGAAGGAAGATTCTTAGGTTATTCCTTAGAGTCAAATGGTTTGTTGAGGTAGAAAGGCTGAATCTATGTACCATTTTTAGGTGATCTTCAGAAAGTTATCATGGTGGAAGCACATCACGCTCCCTATTCAGCTCATCCAAGAGTTAAGAAGATGTATTCGGATCTATGATAGTTATTATTTTAGTCTGGTATGAAGATGGATATAGAAGATTTTTTGGTTAGGTGTTTGGAATGTCAGAGGGTCAAGACTAAGAATCATCACCTAGTAGGCCTCCTTAAACCACATTTGATTCCTGAATGGAAATGGGATATGATATGTATGGATTTTATTGTGGGTCTCCCAGTCACTTATCAGAGACATGTTGCTATCATGGTCATAATGGATAAGTTAACTAAGGTAGCACATTTTTCTCCTATGTAATCATCCTATACTCCCACCTCAGTAGCCGAAGTCTTCCTAAATGATATAGTCAAGTTGCACGGTGTTCCTAGAAAGGTTATCTCTGATAGGGATCCAATGTTCACTTCAGAGTTCTGGACCTCATTGAAACATGCCTTAGGGACTTAGCTAAATTTTAGTTTGGCATATCATCCAGAGACTAATGGTCAAATAGAGTGAGTTAATCAGGTGCTTGAGGACATTCTTAGAATGTATGTGATGGACAAATAGACCTATTGGGAAGATTATATGTACCTAGTAAAGTTTGCATACAACAATGGCTATCAAAGTTCTATAGATATCACCTTTTCAGGATCTTTATGGTCATCCTTGTTGTACCCCTTTGAGTTGGGATCACTTAGAGGATAGAGTACTACTTGGCCCTAAGCTGTTACAGGATATGGAGCAGAAGGTTCAAAGGATATGAGAGAATCTTGTGATAGCTCAGGATAGGCAGAAGAAGTATGCAGATGCTCACAGGGTCGATACATAGTTTTCTATTGGAGAGAAGGTGTTTTTGAGAGTCTGCCTATGTAAGAGCCCTATCCATTATGGAAAAGGTTCTAAGTTGGCATTGAGACTTGTGGGTCCATTTTAGATCCTTGAGAGGATAGGACAAGTTACTTACTGACTCGCCTTGCACATGTGCATGTTGTGTTTCATGTATCAATTCTTAGAGAGTATATTCTTGATTTGACTCATGTTTTGGATTGGAACACTTTACAGGTAGAGGATGGGAAGATAGCTTTAGAGCCAGTGCGTATACTCCAACAATGGACTTTGACCCTCAGGGGTCACAACATAGAGCAGGTAAGGGTCCTATGGGACCCTAATGATGAGACCTCCACCACTTGGGAGGATTCTAGCAGACTCAGATCTGCATATCCATAATTATTTGTAGGCTTCTAGGAGTAAGTTGGAGAAGTTTCTTCCCATAAAGAAACACCTCCAACCATGTAGTTGTATGTTAAATTATTTGGTTTTGGGAGAGTTTGGGGAGATTGGAGGTTTTGAGTGAAATTTGGTGATTGCTACAAATATTATTCTAGAAGTGTGTTTTGAGGTTTTCTGTGTGCTTAGAATTATTCTCTGGTTTGTGAGGGAAAGTGTGGGGATTGTTTGAGGAAGGAGGGAAGATTTATTGTTGGAGGAGAATCTATCTGGGAGTTCACTATCTCACCAGTTTTCAAAGCTTGGAGGATTTGCAGAGGTGGCTCTAGCCTTTGAGAGGATTCTCCGCAAGACACCAGGTAGGGTTTGGAACCATGATGAATCTCTTTTCTTCCCTATATGTTTGTGTATATGTTTTCCATGTATATTGATTGGTATAGTATGAATTAAATACTGATTGAATAGTTTATAATGGAATATTTGGGGATATAG
The DNA here is from genome assembly GCA_027943335.1 of Chamaecyparis obtusa. Lineage (NCBI taxonomy): Eukaryota > Viridiplantae > Streptophyta > Pinopsida > Cupressales > Cupressaceae > Chamaecyparis > Chamaecyparis obtusa. Next base: position 41,770 of record BSBK01008681.1, on the reverse strand, counting down.
GGTGTTGGAGCTCAAAAATCCTAATGTGTTTTGAGTCCATACTTGCAAAAAATTCCTCTAAGTATCAAATTAATTCCATGAAAATTATTGTGGAGTGTGCACAATACCAGACATTATTGAATGTGATCGAGGCTAGGGAAGTGATTGGAATAGTAAGTATTCTATGGTTACTGAACCTTTTCATTTGAAGCATTCTTGGGAACATTGTGAACACAATATGGAGTTAAGATGATCTTGAGCAGAGGCATGTTTGAGAATTTTGTGGAGCACGAGAAGCCTGCAAGTGAGGGGACTAGTGTGTGAGCTTGAAAAGAGATGTGGTAGGGAAAATGCACTAGGGTTCTATTCCAGGGTCAATGCAAGGATATATGTCAGCCATGAAAGGAGAAAAGTGAAGGAAAATGAGGGCATGCACAGGCAGGGATGAAGAAAGTGTGAAGGTGTTGTGTGGGGGTTTATCCCACATGCACCCAGATTCAGGTTTTAGAAGTGTTTAAAAGAAACATCGCTTGGTTATGAAGTAAAGAAAGAAGGAAGTGGAGGCTTCCTATGGGCCCAACCAGTGTGTGCCAGCTAGGCACGCACTAAGGTCTTTTTAAAGGTAAATTGAAAAATGCTAAGGGAGTTTATCCCACATTGACGTAGGGAAGAAAGCCTGAGGTGTTCATAAGGAAAAATGCACACATTAAAGGTCTCCAAGTAAGGATGCCTAGCTGGAGGTCAGCCCACGCATGCGCAAAGCCCAGGGTGCCCAGTTGGTGATGACAAAGATGAAAAATCAGCAGCGGTCCCACATATGAGGCAAGGAAATTTTGACACGTCACATAGTTGCAGGTTCGTGCCTTGAGATATGTACAAGATCTAATGGTGGTCATATTTCTGCAAAGGTAGAGATGCTTAGAGGTTACCATTGTGGAAATGTGACATGTTGATGCATGGAAGCCCGATGATGTGACAGGATGACTATGGTCTGATGCCCAGGTGTAGGGTCAAGAGAATGAAGGTATGACACCTGGTGGAAAGGATGACAGGGAAATCAAAAGAAGAGGTGGTTGGGTGCTTCATGATATGTGCAAGATTTGACGGCTGTCGCATAGTCGCAAAGGTAAAGGTGCTTGATGGTTATCTTTGTTGCGTTGCAATAGGCTGATATGTGTCCTCCCAATGATGTGGTGAGGTTGATGCAGTCAGTGTCTAGGTGGATCATGGAGAGAGTAAGAACATGACACGTGGCTAAAGATCAGTGACAAGGTAGTGACGAAGTAGTCAAGTAGATAACCAATGGGTACCTTGAGATGTGTGCTAAAAGATCTACGGTCGTCATAAAAGTGCAAAGGTGAAGATGTGTGATCATTACCTTCTCACTTATGCGACAAGATGACATGTGTCCCAAAGGATGGCTGGTAGAGGTATTAAAGGCAGATGCCCAGTCAGTAAGGTGAATGAATAGGAGGTTGACAAGTGGCCAAGGAGATGTGCAGCAGTCTAGTAGGGTAATGAGGTGGTTTGAAGAGCCAAAAAGGTAGTGCCATGTGGCACATGGGCTGACTTTGAAAATTCAAAGTTCTGCAGAAAAGATTTAAAACAAATAATATAGTTAGACTTTGCAGAAATTCAAATATTTAAAAGACTGCCTGCTCGAAAATAAATAAAACCTGGAGCCTTTATTTTTATCCAAATATAGGCATGTCATATGTTTCTGGAAATGGAAAAAGATAAGAAATCCAGTGTAAATGATTATTTTCAATTTCAAATTGGTGGGAACGAGTAGTATGGGCTGGCATTTCAAATCAAATCATGGCCTAAAAATGGAGAGAATCAAATCAGTTGGTGAAAATGATTGCAGGTATGTTGAGCAGTTGGAGAGAATCAGTTTGAAGATCAAGTGCAGATCAAAGTTGGAGATATTTTGTGCAAAGAATGGACAAATGTCAGTTGGCTCTAATTGACCACATTCGCCTATATCTCAATTTTGTCTTCATTTGTTACAAAGATGATGGAATTGTCACTGTAGAGGTAATATTCTGGCTTTTGAGCCCTTGTTTTTGAGGTTTTCATAGTTTCTTGATTGTACTGAACTAGAGATTTTTGAATGAAAAATAGTGGAATCCCAATCTTTTATTGGTGATATCTTCATATGTGTTGCATTAAATTCATGTGTATTAGTTTGTAAGGCACTCTATTATATTGGTTACAAGGTGATTGTGAATCTGTCTTCTTAGTTTCTCTCAAGGAGTGAATAAATCTTTGGCACAAATTCTGAGTGTTTAACAGTGTATGTGAATCTGATGTCTAGGTAGAGGAGTGAGAGAATGATTTTTAAGGCATTTCATTTGGGTTTTATATTTTGGAATGATAGGATTTTTGGGGATTTACTTTTATCTGACTCTATTTCCCTATTGATAAGGCACTGATTAGTGCTTGTCTTTGCAATCTTTCATCATCAAATCTAAAAATCAATGAACATTTACTTTATATTGAAGAGCATGTAATGTCAATAGTTTGTATTTGTAGAATACAATGAAGTTAGTGATTCTTTGAAGAATGAATCATAGGTTAGCCTGCCTGAGTCTTGAGCTCAAAGAGAAGAAGGATTTATCCTTGTCACCTATGCCATTTTCCTATTCCTTAGAACACTTATGCAATAGGGATCTTTTATAAGACTAGTTGAGTGTTGACTCCCATATCTTATGGTTCTGAGAACTATCAACTATCTTTGTATGCATAGTTGAAGTTATGTCAAAGAGAAGTTATCATAAATGCAGATTCTTGTTTGATTTAGGTACACCCGCTTGAGTGTGTGGAGCTCAAAGTGAAGAAGGTTTGTAGACTCTGTCAATGTTAGTCTTTTCTTGTCCTCCAGTTTGTAGGAAGAAGTAGATTCATGCTAATTGGATAAATATCCCATGTCTTGTTCTCATTGTCTCTTTTAGAATTAGAGGGTACAAGAAAAATCATGAACAGAATTAGGGACTCTACTGGGGATGAAATAAAGGACAACAAGTTTAAGATGCTTTTTCCTTGCTTTGCTGAATCATCCCAGAGTCTAGTTAAGTGATTATAGAGTCAATTTTTTTTAAAAAATTGTTATATTATCTCACCAAGTGTGAGTGGCGACTCTGAAGTCTCTATTTGATTAGTGTTTTGTAATATGAAGTTGTAATGTATTTTGTGATCTTGACAAACAATTGTATCCTGTGAAGTTATATTGTGTTTGCTGGTAAAGAAGGTTCAGATTTGAGAAAAGGTTCTCAGCTGATTCAAAATTGGTCATCTGCAAAGAGGTGGCGACTCTACCATAGAGTGAAAAGTGATTTGAAGGATATTTCAAATCAATGTTTTGCACCAGCTTCAACACTTCCAGGTAATCTTTTATCAAAGTAAAAACAATCTCTAAATAGGTGAACAAGTCACTAGTGAAAAGGGAAACTAATCTTGAAGCTTAAGTCATATTTCTGGATAGAAGATTCGGTTGCTAAAGAGTATCATAAATATGTTGGGGTTTAATGAAGTTAATGGTTGCATGAATTTGAATAAAAGTATTGTCATGAGAACAAGAAGTTTTGTCTTGTTAGTATTTTGAAATGGAGTTTCCAGCTATGAAAGATCAAGAAAATGTTTCTAGATCTGAAAATTATCAGTCAAATTTAGAAAATTATAATGATGAACTTCATTTGATAAATAAAAGAATCCAACATAATTGCATTCAGATTTTAAGATGTGCAATAGGAGAAAGGAAAGAAGAATCTACACTGTCATACGATAGGAAGTTTCTTGTAGCTTGTAGTGAACTTCCTGTGGGTTTTGATTTTTAAGAATCCCATTATGCTAAAATGTTTTTAGAACTTGGTATGCTTGAATTAGTTAGTTGGGCTACGTCCTTTAGAGAGGAAGCACTAGAAAATGTTAAAGAATGGATGGATTCATTTTTAGATGGCGAATCTAGTTGTGCTGAGGATGCTGAATCCTATGATGCTGATAGTGCTGGTTATTATGCTGATGTTGAAATTTATGGTTATCAAGGAGTAGATGATGAATCTTCAATTGATAGTGATTCCCCTGAGTTTGTAGATTTTCCTTTTTCTCAGCATGATATTAATGGTTCCTTGTTTCAACTTGATGATGTTTTGTGTGAACATGAAGAATATGATTATAATGCAGATGATAGTTCTGGCAGTGACTACTTTGCACAAGGTGTTGTGAGACAAGTGATTTCAGCCCCTGTTTCAGATAGGGAAGATATTTGCAGCACTAGCAGTGAAACTGAAGAGGTGAAATGTGAAGTCCACTGCTTACTAAGTAGTGAGAAAATTTTAGAAGTCTTGGAGACTAAGTTTCATAGGTATACTCCCAAGTTTGTTTCTAAAATTCCATGCCCAGTAGATATAAGTTTTGACAAAGATGATTCAAGTGATGGCATGATGTGTGAAAAATTTATGGATGTCCTTTCTCCCATTTTTGATATGTAAATGGATAGTACATATCATTGTAATGAATTTGATAGTGTTATATTTGATGAGTATGATGATGTGTGTACTAGTGTGGGTTCATATTTTCAAGAGGATCATGTCAATGGTTCTTGTTTACTTTTTGATGCTGGAGAATGTGGTAAATCTGAATGTGTTTTCTCAGATTTACAAATGATTAATGATTCAATCACTGGCAACACTTGTTCCTTCCTAGAAAATGCTAATGTAATTTGTGATCAGCAAGTTGTCTTTGATTTTATGCAATCAGATATTTGTCTTGAGGGGTTCTACTTTAGTTTGCAAAGTGATGAGATAGAAGTGTTTTATTCCTTTTTGCAAACTAGTGATCAGTAACCTGATGTTTCCATCCATGAAGTTGAGTTGGAGTGTTTCATTTTTCAACATGATATTGATAATGAAGAGTGTGATGTTTTAATATCATAAAGTGATCAGTATTTATGGAAGTTTACTGGCTTGGTCTTGCTAGATGATGGTGAGTATGATGATCATTTTTTATATGATATGCTGAAAGTGGATCACAATATTTTTGACAGGCTAGATGAAAGGTGTAGTTTCAGTTTGCCTCTGCTATATGGAGATGAAAATCATTTATTTGATAGGGGTAAAAACTGATTAGATTTTTGGGGCTTTGAGCCTTTTTGTAAATAATTGAAAGTTCTTGTAAAGTTACTTTGTTTCAGTTGTGTGTGTCTTTTCTTTCAATAAGAGGATTCCCCTGTTTCAAGTGAGAAAGTGAAAGAAAGGTTGTTCTTCTTTGGCTGGTCTGCTTCATCCAAAGATCTTGGATTCTCTGTATGCTCGGAAGGGGGACACGTCCCCAATCAAAGAAACTGTTGGAGCTCAAAACTCCTGATGTGTTTTGAGTCCATACTTGCAAAAAATTCCTCTGAGTGTCAGATTAATGCCATGAAAATCATTGTGGAGTGTGCACAATACCAGACATTATTGAATGTGACTGAGGCTAGGGAAGTGATTGGAATAGTAAGTATTCTATGGTTATTGAACCTTTTCATTTGAAGAATTCTTGGGAACATTGTGAACACAATATGGAGTTAAGATGATCTTGAGAAGAGGCATGTTTGAGAATGTTGTGGAGCATGAGAAGCCTATAAATAAGGGGACTGGTGTGTGAGCTTGAAAAGAGATGTGCTTGGTAGGGAAAATGCACTAGGGTTCTATTCCAAGGTCAATGCAAGGATACATGCTGGCCATGAAAGGAGAAAAGTGAAGGAAAATGGTTGCACACATAGGCAGGGATGAAGAAAATGTGAAGGGACTGTGTGTGGGTTTATCCCACATGTGCCCAGATTTGGGTTTTAGAAGTGTTTAAAAGAAATAGTGCTCGATTATGAAGTAAAGAAAAAAGGAAGTGGAGGCTTCCTATGGGCCCGGCCAGTGCATGCCAGCTAGGTGTACACTAAGGTCTTTTTGAAGGTAAATTTAAAAATGCTAATGGAGTTTAGTCCCACATTGACACAGGGAAGAAAGAGTGAGTTGTTCATAAGGAAAAATGCACACATTGAAGGTGTCCAAGTAAGGATGCCTAGATGGAGGCCAGCCCATGCATGCACGAAGCTTGGGGTGCCCAGTTGGTGATGAAAAAGATGACAACTCAGCAATGGTCCCACATACAAGACAAGGAAATTTTGACACGTGAGGTAGTTGCAAGTTTGTACCTCAAAGATATGTGCAAGATCTGATGGTGGTCGCATGTCCATAAAGGCAAAGATGCTTGGAGGTTATCATTATAGGAATGTGACGTGCTGATGCATGGCAGCCCAATGATGTGGCAAGATGACTATGGTCTAATGCGAAGGTGGAGGGTCGAGCGAATGAAGGTATGACACCTGGCAGAAAGGATGATGGGGAAATTAAAAAGAAGAGGTGGTCGGGTGCTTCAAGATATGTGCAAGATCTATCGGTTGTCGCATAGTCGCAAAGGTAAAGGTGCTCGATGGTTATCTTTGCGGGATTGCGACATGCTGATATGTGTCCTCCTGATGACATGGAAAGGTTGATGCAGTCAATGCCCGGGTGGATCATGGAGTGAGTAAGAACATGACACATGGCTGAAGATCAGTGACAAGGCAATGATGAAGTAGTCAAGTGGATAACTAACAGTTACCTCGAGATGTGTGCTGAAAGATCTATGGTCATCGCATAAGCGCAAAGGTGAAGATGTGCGATCATTAACTTTGCACCTATGTGACAAGCTGACATGTGTCCCAAATCCTAGCCGATAGAGGTGTTAAAGGCAAATGCCCAGTCAGTAAGGTGAATGAATAGGAGGTTGACAAGTGGCCAAGGAGATGTGCAATGGTCCAACAGGGTAATGAGGTGGTTTGAAGAGCCAAACAGGTAGTGCCACATGGAACATGGGCCCACTTTGAAAATTCAAAGGTCTACAGAAAAGATTTAAAATGGATAATATAGTTAGACTTTGTAGAAATTCAAATATTTAAAAGACTACATGCCCAGAAATAAATAAAACCTGGAGCCTTTATTTTTATCCAAATATAGGCATGTCATATGTTTTCGGAAATGGTAGAAGATAAGAAATCTAGTGGAAATGATTATTTTCAGTTTCAAATTGGTGGTAAAGAGCAGTATGGGCTGGAATTTCGAATCAAATCATGGCCTAAAAATGGAGAGAATCAAATCAGTTGGTGAAAATGATTGCAAACATGTTGAGCAGTTGGAGAGAATTAGTTTCAAGATCAAGTGCATATCAAGGTTGGAGAAAAGGCTTGGAGATATTTTGTGCAAAGAATGGAAAACTGTCAGTTGGCTCTAACTGACCACATTCTCCTATATCTCAATTTTTTCTTCTTTTGTTACATATATGATGGAATTGTGACTGTAGAGGCAATATTTTGGCTTTTGAGCCCTTATTTTTGAGGTTTTCATAGTTTCTTGATTGTACTGAACCAAAGATTTTTGAATGAAAAATAGTGGAATCCCAATCTTTTATTGGTGATGTCTTCATATGTGTTGCATTAAATTTTGGCGTATTATATTGTAAGGCACTCTAATATATTGGTTACAAGGTGACTGTGAATCTGTGTTCTTAGTTTCTCTCAAGGAGTGAATAAATATTTGGCACAAATTCTAAGAGTTTAACAGTGTATATGAATTTGATGTTTGGCGAGAGGAGTGAGAGAATGATTTGTAAGGAATTTCTTTTGGGTTTTATTTTTTTGGAATCATAGGATTTCTGGGGATTTACTTTTATTTGACTCTGTTGCCCAATTGATAGGCACTGGTCACTGCTTGTCTTTGCAATCTTTCATCATCAAATCTAAAAATCAATGAACATTTACTTTCTATTGAAGAGCATGTAATGTCAATAGTTTGTATTTGCAAAATATAATGAAGTTAGTGATTCTTTGAAGAATGAATCATAAGTTAGCCTGCCCGAGTCTTGAGCTCAAAGAGAAGAAGGATTTATCCTTGTCACCTATGCCATTTTCCTAGTCCTTAGAACACTTATGCAATAGGGTTCTGCATAAGACTGGTTGAGTGTTGACTCCCATATCTTATGGTTATGAGAACTATCCACTATCTTTGTATGCATAGTTGAAGTTATGTCAAAGAGGACTTATCATAAATGCAGATTCATGTTTGATTTAGGTACACCCGCCTAAGTGTGTGGAGCTCAAAGTGAAGAAGGTTTGTAGACCTTGTCAACATTAGTCTTTTCTTGTCCTCTGGTTTGTAGGAAGAAGTAGATTCATGCTAATTGGATAAATATCCCATGTCTGGTTCTCATTGTCTCTTTTAGAATCATAGATTACGAGAAAAATAACTAACATGGGGCTCTTTCATAAGGGTTATAATGGAATATTTTACCCTTGAGGGCTGATTCTCTAGAGTCTATAATTATCACTTTGTTTTGGTGAATCATTTCAGACATGAAACTAGGGTTTCTTTTCCAATCTTTTTGTTAAGTTCTTTGAATCAAAGCATAAATGAACATAGGATGAGGGACTCTCCTACCCTCCATGTTGGGATTATTCTCCTTATATCTGAGTATGCTAGGGACCATGCCCCTGACCCCATATCTATTTATGTTAGCTGCAAAAAGAGGAAGAACTTTTTTGGCCCTCCCCTGAGGAAGAAAATTACCTCAAACAAAAAAGCCCCTTCCTCCTCTATGATTGCCATTGAGTCAATAGGGTTGGAAGATGGTCAAGAGGTTAGGATGGAGGCTAAAGAAAATATAGGGATTAAAGAGGATAGTACTACTCTCTTTGAGGCTACTAGTTTGCAGGATTGTCAGGAGGCTACGGTGGATAAAATGGAAAAAGATGATACTGTGAAAGAGGATGATGATAATAGGTAAAGTTCAGGGGAGGACATTATGCCTACCTTCAACGCTATCATGGCTAAAGATGATGTGAACATTCCTTGCTCTCAAACCATCCAAGAAGTGGATATGGTGAGCCCTGAAGATGTTACCAAAAATATCATTAATATTGTTGAAGTGTATTTTGGGACTGATCAGGAGAATCTTAAAGAGACGAAGGAGGCTAGTAACAACATTGAAGTTAAAGAGGACATCTCTCCTAACAAGGAGAAGGATAATCCTCATTCTTTGGCTACTCATGAAGATAATAAAGATGATGATGAGGGAGCATATATACAAGATTTAAATTGTAATACAAGGGATCTCAATATTGAAGCTAAGGAGGACAGTAAGGAGGCTACCAATACTGCAGTCAAAGATTCTAGCAAAGAGGACATTAGGAAAATGGATGTGGAAGCCTTAGCTAATTCATATACCATTGATTCTGGGAAGGATATAGATAATAATGATGATGACTGTGAGATTAGATTTGAAGGGAATATCAATCAACTTTCTCTTAAGGAGGACTTGAGGGAAAGGGAATCCCATGCGAAGAGAGCCATTAGCATGACAACACTTCAAATGGCTAAGTACATATTTTTGTATGGCTACAATCTAGATAAATGGGTCCAAAATGATCTTGTGGAGCTGAAAAATAGGTGTATAAGACTGGAAACAAGGGATGATCAGCTGGAGGATATCATTGATAAGGTTAGGAAGGATGCTGCTTTGAATAAAAGAGGTGAGGACATTTTTGATAAGGTTTTTGATGATACTACTTTGCTAGAGGAAACAATTAACAAAGCCTTGGAGAAAGTGATGAATCCAGTTAATGACAAGATCAATAACAATGAAGTAATGGTTAAGAAATTGTTAAATATATCTAATACTAGCATGAAAGATACAATGGAAAATATGAAGACTCTTTGCACTATGCTGGAAGGAAACAATATAGAAACTGATTCCATCCAGCAACTGGGACCGGGAACAAGAACTAGATCTAACACCAAAAGGAAGATCCTGGCTCAGGATTAGGAAATAATCAATCTAAAAGATTCTATTAAGACTATGTAGAGTCAACTGGTGGAATCAAAGGGCTTCTTGAAGACTCCATCCTGATCCTATTGCTGGTGGCTTTTTCTGTCTTGTGTTGCTAGGGGTTTTCCTTTTCATTTTTTGTTCTTTTTGAGTAGTGCGTATTGTAAATCTGGGAAGTGTCCCTTTTGGTGTCTATCCTTTCTTGGGATAGACTGTTGTCTTGTTTTTTATTCCATGCTTATCTTTTCTAAACTTTGTTAAAGGGTTTCGAGGCCCCTTCAAAACTTTCTATTACCTTAATAAAAAAACTATTGATTGATAGGAAATATATTTGGTTGTTTATTTTTCATGTTTTGTAAGGTACATTTCCAGGAAGTTTATTGAATGTTTATACAATAGTTTCCTACAAATTCTTCCTAGAAGTTTTTTGATTGCCTGTGATTATGTATTAAGGTGTATTTGATTGATCTCATATGGTTTAGGAAGGTTTAGGAAAGGTTAGGAGGGTTTAGGGAAGGATGCAGTTAGTTTTTCCCCTTCCTTGCTTTTGCAGGCTTTCATTGTCAATTTGTTATTTTGGTTTGATAATATATTGTTCTGGGAGTTACATTGTGTTGAGGATATATTCTAGAAGTGGTACTGAGGTAACTGAATCAAGTAGACCTCAGGGAACCTTTCCCAGGCACTCTCCACACCCAAAAATGTCAATTTTGGGAAATTCTGGGAAGTTTTGGGTACAGTCTCGTATGGCATCCTGGAATGTCATACGAGTTTGTACTAGTACCCATATGAAATTTGGTCAATTTTTATATTAGAGTACTTGGATTTTCATATGTGTTACTATACAATGTTGTTTGTGGTTTTAGAGGGTTTTGGGTGCTAAAATTTTGTAAATTTAGGGCTTGTGACCTCCATAGCTTGTTTCTCATGTGTGGGCTGCAAATTGTATCACTTATGTATGTCCATCTATGGTTTTTTTGGCATTATAAGGTTTCACTTTTGTTATTTCATTACTTGGATTATGCTTATGCTTATATTATGAGGCTAGGACTCGTTCTGGTGGCCTAAGTGCACAAGAGGGTTCCCTAGACCTACAAGATGAATCTTATGAAGTAATTTATGGTTTCTTGTCTTGTGTGTGAGGGTAGGGGACTAGGTACACTAGGTGAGTGGCTCACCATAGGTTTTGGAACCCTAAAGTGGTTGCCAAATGATCCTATGGGTGAGTTGGTAAAAAGTGATAACCTAATAATGAACTTGGGAAAGGGGTGTTTTCAAAAGATAATGAAAGACACATAATTAAGTCCACATAGTCCTGTTGGAGTACCGGGACCATGGGTAACTACCAGGATGGATCCCTATTCATAAAGGGGGGACTGGTGTTACATGGTTGCCAGGAAAGATCTCAATATACAAGATATGTGATGACACTCACCTAGGTGGTATACTAGAAACCTAACCTTTGTGCATAGTAAAGTGATATCTTGTTTTGTCTTTTCTTTTGGTTTTCAAATGTTTATTTTGTAAAGCCTTATGTTGCTTTAGGCCTTGTGAGTATCTTGTTTCTATCTCCTAGCATGGGGGGTGGAACTTCATTAGTTTCCCATGGTTGGGTGGAAAATATCTTTCAAGGTACTATTCATGGTTCGTGGCTTGGATATGTTTCAGATTTTCTTGAAGTGATAAAAGATTCCTCAATTTGTATCATGTATTATTGAAAAGAAAGATGTAAAGATCTCTTGTAAGACTTTTTGGGCCATTCAAATGTAATTGTTATTGCAATTTTATTCATTATTGGAATTTGAAAGAATAAATCAATGTAGTTAGGGAGGGATAGTTTTTGGGGTTTTTCAAGGGATGTTATTTAAGGATTCAAAAGTTGTAACTTAATATGTAATCTTGTATCTTTATCTTATCTGTCCTATGTGAAATGAAAAGAAATGTCACAATGTAAAGGTTTAATTGAAATTGAAAAGGATAGTTATTCAATGTGTAGGAAAAAGAAATGGAAATGAAATAAGAAGTAGAGTTATAGTTGTGAATGAATTACTACTCTCTTACCTTTCTCTTATATTTTGAAATGTAAAGTAAAGGAAAAGGAAAAGGAATTCAATTTGAATAGTAAGGAAATGCAATGCTTATATATATTGGTAAATGAAATTTATAAGGGAAGCTTAAGGAATTGTACTTTGTGGTTAATGAAATGTTAGAATGTTAGGAACAAAAATTATTAGTTATAATTTTAAGTCTAAAGACTTGATTCCGTATGGGTTCCCTGGTGAGGACATTACTACAAGTTTAATTTTATTGATATTAAAATGTCTAGTACAGTTCCAATAAACATGTTCCAAAATTTACAATCCACCCTTAAAGATTTGGTTGTCATGCACACCCCTAACCACTACCTACCCTTCTACTGATATGTCATTACAAAAATGTCCAATCTAATAAAATTGGACAATATTAGGGAATCAATGGCTTACAATCATGAAAAGTCCTTCATACATTACAAAGCCATCCAAAAACATCTATATGTAATACTTATAAAATAGAGGAAAAAAAACTTATAATTATCTTATGATTACACCTCCAGAGTTTTCATAGGTCTGTGCCTTCTTGCATTTGTACATCTTTGCTTCTAGAAAAGAGTCCACCTAAACAAGGATACCACCCTATGTCTGCTACTTATTCTTCCATGCCTTTTGTCAAACATTGACCATTTCCTTCCTCTTTGTTTCTTTCTCCCTGAGAAACTCCAACAACTCCCATCCATCTCTTGCTTCATCTATCCTTCATTCCTTTCTCTTCACTATGGTCCATACTAAAAATGGGTGGAAAATTTGCTTCATACCATCGATCATTCACTAGTCTCTTCTCTCAACTTAGAATCCCACGCTTGGCTCTACAACAACCAACATGGGGGTAACTCCCCCCATGCATTATGGTCTAACAATGGAGCACATAATCCACTGTTCTTCCTCAATCCAAGATGAAGTGCCTAAGAAAATACTATAGAGGAGACATCAATATTGAGTCTTTACCTATGCTTAGAGGCCATGAACCCGTCACGCAATAAAAGGTGCACAACCTGCTCAAACTTTGGTTCATCGAACAAGAAAATTATCTTTAATATCCTTCATGACACTACACAAAATAATGGTTACTGCTACTTTGGAGCCTTGAGGGTAAAATTTACCTCCATTCTACCCTTCTCCTTTGCACATTCACCTTGCTTGGACACTAAAAATTATTTGGTTAAAGCCTATTACCAAGTGATTCCTATTTCTTCCTATTGGAGTTGATGAAAAGCAACCCATAGCTCCCAAGAATCCCTCCATGCAAACACCTATCACAAAAAGAGAGAAAAAACTATGGAGGCATGTAATCACAGATCTAAGAAAGAGAAGCCATGATTGAGAATAACAAATGAGAGAAAATCTCAATACAAGAATCTATTCTCCATTAATTGATCCAATAAGTGAATGAATAAAATACAAAGAGGGAATCCTTATAAAAGGATACTGAAACCCTAAAGGTGAAAACCCTAAAGAATAATAAGATGCCTAAGTTTAACTTAAGTGTAGAGTATAATAGACTAATAATTAAATAAATAAATTATTAGCTATAATATGACAACTCTAACACCCCCCTTTAAGTGTAACTTAGGGAGAAGCTAAACAACTAAGGACTAAAAGATGCATGAAAGAACTATGGGTCCCGACAACTAGGCCTGATCAGGTACCCAAATACAAGAAATAAACTAGATGAAGGAAACAAAGCCTCCAATCTAGGGAAGGTCCCAAAGAAAGGAACAAGATAGAGCATGTATAACATCTCCGAAGCATGAAGCTGTAAACACTGTCAGAAGTAACTACTGAAACCTCCACTAAAGCAATGCATGATCAGGTAGAGAAGACAAATTTTGAAGAGCTGATCAATTGAAGAGGTGGCATCCAAAAGCAGGAACAAATGAGTGTCTATATAGTAGATGATCCATCTCACCGAAATGCATAGGTGCCTAGCCACTGCATCCACCTAGTACATAGGAACAAAAATTGTATATGTAGATCACTCAAACAAACCAAGGAAGCAATAGACCCAACATGATAACCTCCCCATAATTCTAAATAGAGGGAGGTGTGACAGGAACACTGAAATTCAATGCTAGAAATATCTGCAAGAAGAAGAATCAAGAACACCAACAGTGCAATAGAAGGACAAGCATAGGATAAAGGGTGGTGTCACAGACACACAGCATGGGCTAATGTCATGGAAGGTACACTCACTTGACAAAGGTGGATGAGCACAAAAGAAAAAACATCATAACCCCCCATGGCACTTTATAACTGAGTGCAAGTATAAATAAACACAACGTGCTCAAAATCTCAGATATGCAGAAGCAGACACTTTATCTTAGTGTGTTTATAGAAAAGAGAATGCTACATAAGAGAAGTATACAATGCTCAGAAGAAAGAAAGAAGAGTGAGCCAGAATAATAGAAGAAGAGATCCCAGGACCTATAGAATCCAAGTAATCCACCAGAGTGCGAAAGTGAAAAAATCAGAGGAGAAAGAACCTGGAGTAGAATCTGGATAAAAGACCCCTACCACTGCAAAACTCATAGAACTAGCTTTTCGATGATATCTGGTTTTCCCAAAAAGGAGTTTGGATGACCAAGATAGGGCTCCTAGAAGGCAAAAAAAAACATCAACTTTGATAGAAAAACACACCATCAAAAAAAATTAGAGAATCAAACCTTTGCAATTGGATCAGGCTCGGAAAGAGCTATTCGACGATATAAAGAAGTCAAAAATCTGATACTGTATGCTCAAGATATGACCAAAAGACCACAAGCTGCTCCAGAGAACAAAAAAGTCAAAAAACACATGCAAAGCACCTCAGGATGTGTGCCAAAGTTTTACCACGGGAAATGCACTGGAAAAGTATAAAATGATGCCTTGGGAATCATGCCAAGTTTTGCCTCAAGATGAGTGCAAAAAAAAAAAAATTTGCCTCGAGAATCATGCCAAAATCATTATCTCATGAATCTTGCTAATTTTTTTGTCTCGAGATGCATGCAAAAATAAAAAATTGCCACCTCAGGATGCGTGTTAGATCCGTACGGCTATGGACCCTAAAAAAGTTTGCCTCAAATTGCAAAGTTGTCCAAAATGGACAAATTTTATATGGATTCTAGGGTTTTTGGGTGCTCTAAGCGCAACGGTGATGTCCGTTTGAGCCCAAAATGACCAGAAACAAAGGTCCCCCCTAAATCCACATAAAAAGATTATAAAAAACATAGATCTAAAGAACAAAACCAAACCGTCTCAAATAACGAACAGGGGCATGAAGATATGAAGCTTTGATACCATGTTGGAGTTGATGAAAAGCAACCCATAGCTCCTAAGAATCCCTACATGCAAACACCCTTCACAGAAAGAGAGAAAAAACTATGCAAGCATGTAATCACAGATTTGAGAAAGAGAAGCCATGTTTGAGAATAACAAATGAGAGAGAAAATATTGATACAATAATCTATTCTCCATTAATTGATCCAATAAGTGAATGAATAAAATACAAAGAGGGAATCCTTATAAAAGGATATAGAAACCCTAAAGGTGAAAACCCTAAAGAATAATAAGATGCCTAAGTTTAACTTAAGTGTAGAGTATAATAGACTAATAATTAAATAAATAAATTATTAGCTATAATATGACAACTCTAACACTTCCTAGTGTTGGACCACAATACTATCTCTAAGATCTTTCCTCCTTGCAAGCATACCTAGTACTCACCTCATGTCATCATGAGTACTGTTTTCATTCTTTATTAATAAATTCCACCATCACTAAAATGCTAACTAAGCTCCTTCTCCATCATTCCAAGTGGTGAAAAATTAAGGCTAGCATGTAATCAATGATCCATAACAACTACTCTCTAAGGGTGGTAAGGCCACACTACCTAAATTTGAAGTTTGAACTCAACAATCGATGCACATGAGGACACTATCTAATTTCTCCAATCAAAATTCAAGCCTAATCACTTTGTACTATTCTTTGCACCTCCCAATCAAACCATTCCCCTTTGACACCCTAAAGATCCTCAATAACTTTATATTTCACCTACTCCAACAATCTGACACCCATTTTAGACATTACGTCTGATTCAATATTTCCTTCCCTCTTCACATGGGTGATCCTAAAACCCTCAAAAGTTCCCAATAATGATATGATTTTCTTTATGTACTTGTTGAGAAACCAAATATGTGATTCCCCTTTGGAGAAACTGACATGATTGTAATCAGAGAATTGCCTTCCAAATGAAGTTTTCTCTCATTGAATTGCTTTTCTTTTTGAACCACAAAGAGGGCTGCCTAAATCTTGTCCTCATTCTTCGTCCCTTCAAATATAGAATTGGCTCCTAAAGAAAGAGTGTTACTTGTCCAATGTTGAATGATGCAGCCAACTGCACTTGGTCCTGGGTTTCCCTTTGAGGCCTTGTCAAAGTTCACTTTGATCCAATCCTCCTCCAGTTGAGTCCAATTCTACACTAATCTCTTAGCTAAAAAAGGATTATCCCTTCTTGGCCCTTGAACAAGTCACTTATTATATTATATTAATACTAATCTAAATTTCATTACATGTTATATTATATTATTTAATATAATTTTAAATTAAATGATATGATATTTAATATATTTTAATATATCAATATTTAATAAATTATCATTTAATATATTCTTTTTTAAAATACTTGTTAGAAATTTGGCTGAGATAGATATCTAGATGTTTTCATTATGGAAACATATAATCTACATGAAGATCGCATATGACGGAAACCAAGTATGAGAGAGCGCAAAGCAAAATTATCTAAGTATGTGCAGTATTTTCCTAGTGTACCCAGGAGACAATTTTAATTGGTGATGTTGATTGGAGTAAGTTTAGTGCTTGTGCACTTGAACATAGATACTATGATGACTATTGAAGACTCACCTGAGAGCGCAACTCTGTACGACATGTACGGAAGAAGTTATGGTAGTTTTACCAAAGATAGTGTTAAGATGACAAGACAAAATTGGTAAAGAGTTAAGGGATTATTTTGTTTATCAAAATAATGTCTTAACAATATAAAGGGATGACATCCTAGATGTTAAACCTTGGGTAAATATGTATTTTGTGTAAAGCTTTATGTTATGTAAAGCCAACTATAAAAGTTATGATTCCTAATAACTTGTATAAATATAAGGCATATGAAATGCGAAAGGGACATGAAGCAATTGTAATGAGATAGATGATATAAAGAAATATATTGATGTGAAGTTGTGAAAGACAAGAAAGTGGTATAAGGTTATGTACCTTACTCTATTTTGTAATCAGTAATCATTGTACATTACTTTTTTGGGCAGTGGGCTCATCTTGTAATCATTTGTAATTAGTACTACCAACTCTTAGCAGGGTTGAGGCTTCTAACAAGGCCTATAGTCCCTTAATCAGGATTGAGACACTATATGCTTGTAATAGGCTCCTAACAGGGTCAACATCCTTAACATGATACTTTTGATTAGTGTCTCTTTGTGGGTACCATCCCCGCTGGGGTTTTCCCTTGGCCAAGGTTTCTTCGAGAACAAATAATGTGTTATGAGTTCATTTGCTTTATTGTTATGCATGTTATTTAGTTTACTATGTTATGCATGTATTAAGATAATCTATTATATACATAATTAGGTGAAAGAAAAAGTTTGCAGAATACTAATTCACCCCCCCTCTAAGTATTCCCTATTTCTAACAATACTATATATGATTATTGATGCAGTCAAGGATGGTGGATCCAATGAAGGATAGTCCAAACCTTGCAGCCAATAAAATTACACAGCAGAATACTCAACACAATAGATAACACAACAATTTTTTCAAGTAATTTTCATTAACATGCTTGGCTCTAAGGCCTTCCGGGTTAGGGTCAATTACAAATAGAACAACTCTGCAAGATCCACAAATAGATCCACTACAATCTCAGCTAGTTCAGCTCTAAAGACAATCAAAAGTTGATGGAAACCCTAAGGTAGATCTACACTTGATCTCGCAAGCCTCCAAGCAATCTCCTTGTCTCAAAGTGTGCAAATCACTAGCTCTGCTACAAACAACTATCAGATATCAATGTAATCTGCAAGATCATGCAAGATCTTTTCCACAACTTCACTAACTTTAGCTTTTAGAACCTTAGATCTGACTCACTAAGTCTTCCAAGTCATGAACCTCTATGATCTCTTGATCATACTCTAATCTCCTCTTGATCCTCTCTCCTCCCCTAAACATCTACCCAAACATCCTATAAGTACTAGTCATCAGCCAGAAGTCAGCTTACAAATGTATACAAACATTTAATTCAGCATGTCAGCCTATAACAATAGCTACCAACAATAAATGCACCAAGTCGGCTAAACAAATCACATAGAACTCCAGTTGGTAAGCCAAAACTACCGAGCAACAGAGAATTAACCGAGCATGCTAGGCATCACCGAGCACTAGTGTCAACCGAGAACTGCAAACATGACTGAGTAACACCTTCACCAAGCGCTAGAGACTACCGAGTTTCTTCAGTGACCGAGCTTCCTTCAATGACCGAGGCCGTTGGTCAAGGCTGCAACTGAGTAACACTGGCCAAAATACAAACACCCTATGTAGTTTCACTGAGGACAAAGAATGCCCCTGCCTTAACCTTGGATGCCCCTACATCAGACACCCCAGGTTCCAAAAGATGTTCATATGTGAGAACAACATCTTCCAGGATTCAATACATAAATCCTAAACTGGTTCTTCACATACAAGTCCTCCACCTTTTCTGCTTGCAAATTCTTCCACTTCAGTTTCCTTTGTCTCTTCAAGTCTTTCCTTGATAACACACAAGTTAGTTTTCCATACTAATCATTCATTTTCTCTGGTTCCACAATCTCAACTCGGCTACCAATACTCAAGCTTCTCCTACTGAGCGTTGTATCCATTAAAGGCATTAGTGAAAACTTCATGTCATCCTTCTCAACAGTAAACACATTTCTTACACAGTCATACATAGCTCTGCAATCATATTGCCAAGATCTACCGAGCAATATATCACAACTATTCATCTTCACAATGTCACATAACACAAGATCCTTGTACTGGCCAATCTGAACATCAATGAAGCATTGTTCTCTTACTTCCAAAGCATGAACATATTGTAACCAGCAAGGCCTATAAGGACAAGGATGCTTCATTCTATTCAAACCAAGTTTCTGAACCAGGTCCTCAGCAACAAGGTTATCAGTACTACCACTATCAACAATAACATCATAGATTTTACCTTCAGACTTGCATGGGGTTCTAAAGAAGTTAATCCTCTAACAAGGTTCCTCCTTTGTACCAAGCAATGTTCAACAAAGCAACAAGTTCTTTGACTTAGGTTCATTCTGAATGTTCTCATTCATCACAACAGTTCATCGATCAACCTTCTTTTGTGTACACTCAAAAGAATGGTGTCCTTCCTCTCCACAGTTATATCAAGTACCATTAAAGATAAATCTACTTGTCTTTTTCTTCAGTTCCATAGGTTTTTATTCATCTTCTGCATCAGTTGTCTTATCCTTCACCGAGTGATCAATCTTTTCCTTCCCTCGGGAGTTACTAAGTTGTTTCCTCTTCAACTTATCTTCTACCTTTAGAGCACACTGATAAGCATCTTCAAAAGAATCAATCTTTAGCATACCAAGCTCATCCTAAATATTGAATCTTAGACCATTCACATACTGAGATACCTTTTCCTTACCAAGCTCTCAGTGTCCAAACTGAATAGTAAGTTTGTAGAACTCCTCGGTATAATCTTCAACATGCAAATCCTTCTATTTCAGATTCTGCAACTTCTTAAACAAGTCAAGCTCATAGTTAGAAGGTATGAACTTAGCTTTTAACTTAGTTACCATCAACCTCCACCGATTGATCTTTGTTTCACCTTCATCTTCTCTATCTCTTTATAGTTCTTTCCACCAAAGAGCAGCATGTCCTTTCAACTTTGTTTGTGCTAATATCACCCGAAGAGGATCTTCAATTTCTTCCAGCTCAAATAAATATTCAAGTTCACCAATCCAATCAATCAAGTTCTCGGGCTTCAAAGTACTAGAGAAGGTAGAAACTTACATTCGGTAACTACTGCTAGAATGAGCTCCAGATCTATGCAACCAAGAAGTTCTGTCTTCACCAGATCTGTTCCTCTGGTCATCACCACTAGATCCAGCAGTTTCAAATTCTTCAGTAGCCTCTTCATAGCCATCTTCAGTACCAACATTCTGAGGAACACCAGTAACAACTCTCATGATCTTGATGACCATGCCATTCTTCATCAATTCTATCTCAGATCTCACATCTGATTTGACTTTATCAGAAATCTTTGATTCCACAACATCATAAAGATCTGCAATAGATCTAGGGTCCAATCTTCTTAGAGGCATCCTTAAAGATATGAAAAATAACCCTCTGCAACAAACCCTCACCGACCACCTTATGGAATCTCCAAGTTGTGTACAAGTCAGATCTCAACTTGCCACCTTGATCAAACAACTACCTGGCAAGATCCACAAGTTCAGTGCTCTGGATCTGCAATCCAGATTGCACACAATCTATGCACCAACAGGATCAGCTTCGCAAGATCAGCCTTGCTAGGTCAACCTTCACTCCACAATATCAACTATCATCTCCAACAGGAACAAACTTCAGCTCTGATACCACCTAATGCAGTCAAGGATGGTGGATCTAATGAAGGATAGTCCAAACCTTGCAGCCAACAGAATTACACAGCAGAATACTCAACACAACATATAACACAACAATTGTTTCAAGTAATTGGCATTAACATGCCCGGTTGTAAGGCCTTCTGGGTTAGGGCCAATTAAAAATAGAAACAACTCTGTAAGATCCACAAACAGATCCATTACAATCTTAGCTAGTTCAGCTCTAAAGACAATCAGAAGCCGATGGAAACCCTAAGGAAGATCTACACTTGAGCTCACAAGCCTCCAAGTAATCTCCTTGTCTCCAAGTGTGCAAACCACTAGCTCTGCTACAAACAACTATCAGATATCAATATGATATGCAAGATCATGCAAAATCTTTTCCACAACTTGACCAACTTCAACTTTCAGAACCTTAGATTTGACTCACTAAGTCTTCCAAGTCATGAACCTCTATGATCTCCTAATGATCCTTTGATCTCCTCTTGATCCTCTCTCCTCCCCTAAACATCTACCCAAACATCCTATAAGTACTAGTCATCAGCCACAAGTCGGCTGGATGAAACCCTTAACTCCCCAAACAAATAATTAAATGCCATACAAGTCGGCTTACAAATGTATACAAACATTTAATTCATCATGTCGGCCTATAACAATAGCTACCAACAATAAATGCACCAAGTCGGCTCAACAAATCACACAGAACTCCAGTCAATAAGCAAAAACTACCGAGCAACAGAGAATTAACTGAGCATGTCAGGCATCACCGAGCACCAGTGTTGACCGAGCACCGCAGGCATGACCGAGTAACACCTTCACTGAGCGCCAGAGACTACTGGGTTCCTTGAGTGACCGAGCTTCCTTCAATGACCGAGGTCGTCAATCAAAGCTGCAACCGAGTAACACTGGCCAAAATACCAACACCCTATGCAGTTTCACCGAGGACAAAGAATGTCCCTGCCTTAACCTTGGATGCCCCTGCATGAATTATATAATATTAATTTAAGTATTAATTAATATATTAAATTATACTATAAATATTGATAAAATTTAATAAACAATTTAAATATAAGATAAAAATCTAATATAAATAATATATGAAAATATGAATCTACATATAATTAAGGTTTGGTAATAAGAGTTGCAATTATGTAAGATTCAAAGGGTTAGTTATTATTATAAATTAAATTATATTACTATAATAGATTTTATTATATTACATTATTATTTTATAATAGAAGATTTTTTAATATTAAATTATTAAATTATATATTGGCATACTTATATTTTTTACAAAAATCTACATTGTGAATATTAAATTTTAAATATTTAATTAATTATAATTATAATTATAATTAGATAGATTTTGATTAAAAAATTCAACACTGACCACAATATTTTTTTTATATGTATTTTGACTATAATTTTTACATTATATCATAATATAGTGCTAAAATAATAATTTAAAATTAAATTTATTATTATAATCAATATTACTTTATCTATCTCCAAATTGATAACAATTGATTTTATTTCAATATTTACAATACTACGACAACAAGTACTCACCACTATGTGACACGTGTTAAAATTTATGTAAAAATATGCATAATTTATTTTTTATTTTAAAAAAAAAACTTAGAATCTACACAAAATATCTCACAAATGATTATTTTATTTCTTGTTCAAATTCTTGATGGTTTAGCTACTATATGTGTTAGAAAGTGAAGATTTAGTACAAAAAACTTTCAATGTAAAAGTCGGCCAAACAATGTAACCGAGTATTGTGGGATCACCTATATATATGTGGGTTTGGTCTAAGGGACTAAACAATTTAGGTGTTGTTGTTACTTCTTGTTTGGGATTTTATGGAGGAGATCATACTTGACATAGTTGTCATTTAGAGGTGTATGTAGAAGGACATGTTATAGATTTTGATTTGTAGTGTTTCTCTCTTTACTCTTTGTTATCTTCTTAGATGTTTAGTTTCACTTTATATTAGATTTGGAATTGGTTGGAGCTATGTGATCACTATTTTATGTTTATGTGTGTCATGTGGGAGATGGCATGGAGTTTCCTTTATCTCTTTCTTGCATTGGTAGTGGAAAACATGAGAGAGCATTGAAGACTTGTTGTGAGGCGTTGTACTTGAAGGTTATTGGTTTAAATTTTACACATTGTTGAAATGTTCCTTGATACTACAATTTTACGGTTACACTTTCTATGTGATGCTATTAGTGGATTCATTTGAAATTTGACATCACTTATGCAATGGGAGCTTCTTGTGTGTATGCGGAATATATTGCACTTGGAGCTTGTTGTTGCATGTTACAGATTGTATGTGTTGATGTTATAGGATTCACTCAATATGTTTTAATAACCTTGGAGGTATGGATAGCTAGATGTTTTAGCACTAGCTTTGGGTGCTATTTCAGATATGGTTATTGGTTCTTGACAACTATTGATGCATGTTGTTACCTTTGGATTGAATGTTTATGTTTGGGATATCAGCTTAGACAAGACTTATAATTTGTTTGCAAAAGATTGTGTGGCTTTCTCTTTGGATGGTGTCTATACATGTTTAGTGATAGTGGTATGATAGAAGGTGGCAACATTCATGTATGAGATGGTTGTCACTTTTGTATTTGTTGCGGGCATCCTAATGGAGCATATGAAGCACTTTGATTCATGATAGTATATGTTTCTAGAGAGTTTGTTCCCTTGTTCATTTTTGTGGCTACTTATTGACTCTTATGCAATGTATACAACAAGCAGGAGAATGCTGAGAAATAGGTGTTGTACACCTTACATTTAATAATGATTACAATTATAATATTTTATTTATTATGTAGATGTTGCACCTAAGAGGACCTGACTGGACATGCAACACATGTAGATATTTATTTAGAATATTCTTAGAGCCACTTGATATTGTATTATAATATTATAATATTATATTGTTACAATTACTTGATATTAGAGAAAGACATTAATAAAGTACTTGATATTGCAAGGTCGAGGAATTAGGTAGCACATAGTTTTGGCACATGGTTTATGTAATGTCATTTGGTGGTTTTATGAGAGTTTGTTTCTATAAAAGAAACCACAAGGGTAGTTTTTGAGGTTATATAGGTTTAGAATTAATGGAGGTTAGAAGCATGGCATGGGACGTGTGGTTTCTTTCTTGTTCACATGGAGTGCTTGTTTATAGTTGGGATTTTGAATACTTTATTAGACGTATTGTAATGTTGCATTATTGAATAATACGTGAATGATGGATGTTTTTGGAGGCTAGATTTTTCCCTCATGAGGGTTTTTACAGGGTAAATCTTGTGTCACATTTTTGTGGGTATGTTGTCTATTCTCTTACATGTGGATTCAAAGTGTTTATTTACTTGAAGTCTTAAATTGGTTATGTGGAAGTTTTCATATCTTAGCTACAAGTTTTCTTATAGATACATGGCTTGCCTCCAAATTTCTTAGTTCTTGTAGTGGCTATGCTCTAAAATTTTCCTTTTCTTCATGACTATTTGTATCCTTTGTATCAATAGGTCCCTATGGAGGTGCAAACACATTGCACCTATGTCTCCTACTATCCCCATCCTCTGATACTCCTATAGAGTTATTTTGTTGTCATTAGTTATGATTAAGTCACTTTGATTGTCAAAGTCATTCGGTAAAGAAGGAAAATCAAGTCAGTAAAAACATTAAGCTAGTCGGTAAATGGAAGTAAAGGAAAAGGGAATTTCGGTAAAAGGAATAAGGAGAAGACACCAAGCAAGGCACACCAAACACTGAGCATAGAGTAGTACTGAGTTATAACAGTTACTGAATCGAGAGAAGATACATGTTACCGAGCAGAAACAAAAATTTATTACCGAGCATCACAGGCCGATACAAGGAGAGTCTACAGATACATTGCATTTGGACACCGAGCCAAAAATGGTTTGATAGAGAATTGCAGATTTAAACATAATGATTTTGTATGATTACAAGGTGAGATTCACCAATGAGATATATGCATTGGAGAAGTAACCAAAGCTAGCACCGCTTAAGGAGAAGATTCTAGATTGTTTCCACTGCTTCTAGAATTAAGTATATAAATGGATCAGAGTGTGAAAATTAGAGAATATGAGGGAGTGTATGTGCAAAGGAGAAACTGCAAAGAGAAGGTGATGAGCAGAGAAGCTATTGAGTAACAAAGCTGTAAAGAGAAGATTATGAATGTGATTCAAAATTGATTCTACCGAGTACATATTTGATATTGTGAGTGAAGCACATTATGAGGTAAACATTTATTGAGCATATTGAATCTGATAAGCATAAGATTGATGCAAGTATTATAAACAAATCTATGCTACTGATTAAAGTGTAATCAAATTTGTAAAGTCTTTTAACTGAGAAAATCCTAACAAATCTTATATTTTTAAATCCTTTAACAGGGTACAACTCTTAGATGAGAGTTGTAAAATCCTTTAGCAAGGTTGACTTAATCAGTATTTAGACTCTTAATAGGGTAAGCTATCAAAAATAGCTAACATTGTAGAGATCTAACTGAGTAGAATTTTTACTGTAGTAGTGAAGTTTTGTGGGTGTCATCTCCACCGCAATTTTTATCCTCTAACAAGGATTTATGTGATACCAAAATAATGGTGTTATGAGTTGTGTGTTGTGATTATGTTTTATGTTATTACATGCAAAGTTATGAATTCAGTGAATGATTAAGAAAGTTAGATAAAAGTGTTTTTGAGTACTGATTCACCCCTCCCCTCTCAGTTTTCACCTTTCAATACTTAATCCAACATCCTCCTCCTCCCATGATCTCGTTGTAAGGTTATCTTCTTTGAAAACTTCACCTACATCCTATGGTAGCTCATTCTTATTTACAGACTCAATCACATCAAATTTATACCCATGTTGTCTTTCCCTAGACTACCCATTCCCATTTGAAGCCTAAGGGGCATGAAGGAAAGTGATTTAGTCTTTTACACTCGTGACAAAACTTCAATGCTATTTTTTACTATAGGCCTCCCATCGAGGTTGGAGTTTCCACAACTCTCTGATGTAACATTTGCAACCTTGAACCTTTGCTTAGAAAACATGCTTTTCTCCTTACAAATTTTGGCCTGGTGTCCGAATTTCCCACAACTAAATCACTAGATCAACATACCATCAAAATCTATTAGTTGAACCTAGACTCCTAAGTAAGGTCAAGCTAGAGGCAAATTCTTACCCCAATGAGAGATTGACCCTTACCATGAATTTGCTTGCTATAAATTAAAACCCTCATCGAGTTTCCCATGAATTGATAAATCTCATCTAATCTTAATTCATGTGGTAATTTCTAAAGCCTCCTACACATTGGCACCTTGCTGAGAGGTTCAATAATAGGGTCAAAACTTGGGTACCAGGGACGAATAAAGAGCCCATCTCTTCCAATGAACCAAGGACCAACAATCAAAATTTGGTCCCTGTTTGCCTTTGATGGAAAAACCATTTGGATAAACCCTAGAGACAAGAAGCAAATGACATGGATCAACCCCTTCCAATTTTGTTTGCACTAGATTTTAATCTGAGCCAAAGTTGGTCAAATCTCAACAAATTTGGCAATTACAATAATTTGTTTCAACTTCTCAATTTTTGAATTAAGGAGATGGTTGGGATCATAACATCATGTGTTGCTTTCGCTATGGATAGATTGACATTACTAACCAAAACCTTTTCTAAGAATCTATTGTTGCCTCCATTGTCAAGATTCTTATTTACCTCAACAAATAACTCCCTAAGGTTTGATTTATCCCTCGTGCGTCCATTGTTGCCCTTGTTTTTACTTGAAATCTCTTGACTCACACTATTAACTTTGATGGCTCTACCCGGTTTAGATATTTTTACTCTCTTAGATTTTTAATGATTATATATATTTTTATGATGTGTTTATTGTTGTTGTCTTCGTATATGATTTAATTACTTACAGTTATTGTTCTGTTTTCCATGCAAAACATTGTGAGATTTGTTATGCACACAAGGGTCAAAAAGTGGTAATTTAAAAGTGTGGGCTGTTTGATACCTACATAAAGATGCCCCAATAACCATGCACTACAACCATCTTAAAAAATTGCACAACTAATCTGATACATATTCCTTTAAGAACTAATACATTTTCCTCTAATAACCAATACAATTTCCTCTAAAAACTATATTTACAATACTTATGCACAACTCTTCTAATTGAAATCTACAAATTTTATCTATTCAAAATACAAGTAGTCAACTATTAGTACATATGAACTTTCTTATTGAACTTTGAATTATCATCTTTTCCCTTTCTTTGAAATTAATAATTAAAAAATTGAATAAATAAATAATCAATATTTATAAATAAAATCTATAAACTATATTAACACCACTAAACAGTTACTGATGTATCCGTATAAGATACATCTTTATCATCAAGATTATAATCCCATATGTCAATAAAATTTTGAATAATGTTTTCAATACCATAGAAAACTCATACAACTAAGACATTCTGGTTACAAACTCCCAAAGTCTATTATTCCTTAACAAATGTGTAAAGAAATTGAAACGTAAGTATTTAATGTGAATATGTTTAGGCTCACACTCAGTGAAAGTATGTTGAACAATCGAATTCAGAAACGAATTTCCATTAAATATAGATAGTAGAAATCTGATAATGTTAACGTAAATATCTGTTAATGAAAAAAACATGGAGCCCCCATATTTGGTGGGAACACGCCACTGGTTTCAAAGAAGTTTTGGTACCTATTCATCTCTGGTACGGAAAATGATTACTATCCCGACAGATCAGAGAGGGCACATGGTCACAACTACCACTTTATTATTCCGAAAACACCCATCTCTAACTGGCACTCGTTTCCACCGCAAACGCGGCGAATCAACTCATTCTTGCCACCGCTTTATATACACAAAGCCCACACCTACTTTCTCAACGTACAACAAGCATTTAGGGTGATGGCGATCTTCTCTTCCTGGGCCGGCAAATTGTGCATTGGAAGCCGTTGGGCCTGCGAGAGATATGATACGCAAAACAAGTGCTTTTTATTACTATTTCCTCTGAAGCGTTGCAGTTCATGTTGCATTGCTGAAGTGAAATGTGTACGCAGAGGATATGTGGCAGTGCGCGTGGGTGAGGAGCAGACCAAGTTTATGATAGCTGTTTCTTATTTAAATCATCCTCTCTTTGCCGATCTTCTGGAGGATGCAGAGAAGGTTTTTGGGTTTGAGCAGCAGGGAAGTCTCAGAATTCCCTGTACTGTTCAAAAGTTTCTTGCCACAATCAGAGCAATTGTCAAGAGCTGTGCATAATCGATTATATAATCCACTTCTGGTTCACAAATTTATTCCATTTTTCCTATCTTGGTTTCTTCTATATGTTATTCTCATTGCTGTGTGGACAAAGAGTTCATACATAGTTGCTGTGTGGACAAACAATTCCCCACCCATTGTGTAATGTAAAAGATATCATGGAGTAAAATATGAAACATATTGTGCTGGAAAAGCATCTTGTATTTCTGTAAAGGAAATTAGCTTACTCTAAGACAATGCAATATGATGCATGAAATCAACTTATATTAGTTAATTGACAGCTCAATGTAATATGATGCTTAAAATCGACTTATATTAGTTTATTGACAGCTCACACTAAATAATTGATGAATTAGATGTTAAGCATCTTATATTTCTGTAAATGAATATAACTTGCCCTCAGTTTAATCAAGGCAATGCATTGTAATGGTTAAGATAAACTCAGATTAGTTTTTGAGAGTTGGATTAAATAATTGATGAATACGATGTTAGTTGTGTTGATCTAGATAAGATAGAGTGGAGTGTTGAAGAATATGGAAATCAGAGAATAAGTAATGGTATTGAGAATAAGTAATGGTATTGGGAATGATCTTGATTTTGTACAACAATATATTATTATATAAATGTATTAAGTCAATTTAAAAAAAAATAGATTTAAAGTTAAATGACAAGTTTGATATGATTATATGTAAATTTCATCATTATATCTTATTTGTATTTTGATGTGCATTTGAATTCTATAATAATCATAGTATAAATTTGAATTTCTAATAAGTTGAAAAGACGTTTACACACACACACACACAATTCATGTAATTATATTAGCATATATATACTTATTATATATATAAAATACACCGAGAGGTATCTTTTTCGAGCTGCCTATTACACCTTGCAATTTGATGAAAATAGGCACCTCAAGAAGGATATATCTCGACGTATTTTATATATAATACATATATATATGCTAGTACCAGTCACGACACAACATGGAAGACATTTTATGAATTTTAATCTATAACTCTATAAGGGTTAGGGTTAGTGTTAGTGTTACTGCTATGGTTAGTATTATGGTGACTACTTGGATTAAGTTTGTCATTATGATTAGGGTAAATGATGTAATTAGGGTTACGATTAAGGTTA
The DNA here is from genome assembly GCA_027943335.1 of Chamaecyparis obtusa. NCBI lineage: Eukaryota > Viridiplantae > Streptophyta > Pinopsida > Cupressales > Cupressaceae > Chamaecyparis > Chamaecyparis obtusa. The sequence continues at coordinate 12,648 of BSBK01008681.1, read as the reverse complement.
GTGTTAGGGTTAATAGTGTAATTAGGGTTAGTGTTATAGTTAGGGTTAGTAGAATGATTAGGCTCAATGGTATAATAAGAGTTACAATTAAGGTTGTTGTTAGGGTAAACGGTGTAATAAGGGTTACATTTAAGATTACTCTAAGGGTTATTGTTAGGGTCAATGGTGTAATTAGGGTTAGTGTTAAGGATAATGTTAGGGTTATTCTTAGGGTCAATGGTGTAATAAGGGTTATAGTTAAGGTTACTGTTAGGGTTATTGTTAGGGTCAATAGCATAATTAAGGTTAGTCTTAAGGTTAGTATTAGGGTTATTGTTAGGGTCAATGGTGTAATTAGGGTTAGTGTTAAGGTTAGTGTTAGGGTTAGTGTTAGTGGTATGATTAGGGTTACATTTAGAGTTATAGTTAGGGTCAATGGTGTAATTAGGGTTATAATTAAGGTTAGTGTTAGGGTTACTGTTAGGGTCAATGGTGTAATCAGGGTTAGTGTTCAGGCTAGTGTTAGGGTTAGGGTTAGTAGTCTGATTAGGGTCAATGGTGTAATAAGGGTTACAGTTAAGGTTAGTGTTAGGATTATACTTAGGGTCAATGGCACGTAATTATTAGGGTTAGTGTAAGGGTTATTGTTAGTAGTATGATTAGAGTTACATTTAGAGTTATGGTTAGGGTTAGGGTAAGATTAAGGCATGGTTAGGGATAGTATGTAAGGTTTACAGTTAGGATTAGTATCATACTTAGTGTTACATTTAGGGTTAAGGTTGGGGTAAGGGGTTAGGATTACAATTAAGGTTCTAAGTGTTAGGGTTATGGTAAGATTAGGGACGTGGTTAGTGATGGGAAGTATGGCTTAGATTTATAATTAATATTATGGTTAGAATTAGGGCTACAATTATGATTAAAATGTTATCATTATGATTAGGTTGAGTAGTGTAATTAGGGTCATGGTTATGGTTACAATGTAGGGTTTAGAGTTACAATTAACTTATCATATTTAGTGTTACATTTTGGGTTTGGGTTTGGGTTAGAATTAGGGTCAGGGTTAGAGTAAGATTAGGGTAATGGTCAGTGATGAGATGCAGGGTTTAGAGTAAGGATAACTATTAGGTTTAGAATAAGGGTTAAGGATAGCATGATGAATAGGGTCAACATTGGGGTTCGTATTAGAGTCAAGGTTGAAGTAAGATTAGGGTCATCATTACTCATGGGATGTAGGATTTAGAGTTACATATAGTATTGGGTGTAGAATAAGGGTCAAGGCTAGCATGATGAATAGGGTCAATAGTTTAGTATCAAGATTAAACTTAACATTTTGATTAGTGTCAAAGGTCTAATTATGGTTAGTGTGAATGCTAGTGTTAGGTGTAGGACTAGTATTAAGGTTAGTATCAGAGTTAAGCTTAACATTATGGTTACGATCAATGTTGTCAATAGAGTTAGGGTTAGGGTAAATAATTTATAGTAAGGAGTAGTATTATGTTAATGGTTATGGTTAGAGTTAGGGATTAGAGCTAGGATTAGGGTAAGATTAAGGTCATAATTAGGGTTATGATGTAAGGTTTACAATTAGGATTAGTGTCATAGTTAGTGTTAAATTTAGAGTTACAGTTGGGGAAAGGGGTTAGGGTTAGGGTTAGGGTTAATATTAGGGTGAGTGTTAGAGTAAGATAATATGGACGTGGTTAGTGATGGGATGTCAGATAGTAGAGCTAGGATTAACTTATCACACTTAGTATTATAGTTAGGGTAAAAGTTAGGGTTAGAATTAGAGTTTTACATAATGCTTATTACAATTCTGGTAAAGGGTAGTATTTAGGGTTAGTTAATGTTTAGGGTTATGGTAGGTTTAAGTGGAAGATTAGGATTAACATTAATATTATTGAAATAATGGTGAGGCTTAGGATTTATAGTATGGTTAGGATTATGCTTAGAATTAGGATATAAGTTTACTAGATATTTAGTGTTTCATATATTTGTGAGATGTCCATTGTAATTAGTTTTTCACATATATTTGCCACATCCATTTAAAGAATCCTTTTAATGCCACATATATTTGTTCATCAAATTTACATAGACGAAAGGGGAAATATACATTTTAGTACAACAATTTTCAATAAGTAAGAAGTATCAAAGCTATAATAAGAGGTAACTATATGTAAAATAGTTCACCATAATGATGTAAGTACACACCATACTCTTCAATGATGAGATTGATATTGCGACCTTTATTTGCACAATGATCACAATAGAATTCTTTCATCATTAACGGAAAAAACATCTACTTTTAGAGATGTCTCATGCACTAATTTCATAACATATTCCATTTTCAATATTTCAAGCTCTTCAACATAGTCAATCATTAACGTTATGTTCTCAATAGTTTTGATGATATTTGTGCATGAATCTACAATTAATCTTGCACATTTGTCGACATCAGTTTCAAAGACAAAATTTGAGTTTACAGAAGCTGCTGGGCTTGTAGCAATGATTTCTGACTCATTGTTAGAGACATCCATAGCTTGAACTATTTGCTGTAAATTTGAAAAAAAAATTAGTATATAGAAATCTTTACAACAAAACTATAGATAATTTACAATTCATAAGAATTGAAATCAATAATGTTTACTAATACACAAAATGCAATACAAATATTGAAGACAATTAGAATAAGATATTAGTTGAGTTACTATGATGAAATCTCACCACTTTGATGAAATCTCAACAAAATCATTTGAAAAGCGTAAGGGAATAAAAAATAATGAGATAATAATGTTACACACACACACACACACACACACACACACACACACACACACACACACATATATATATATATATATATATATATATATATATATATATATATATATATATATATATATATATATATATATATATATATATATATATATATATATATATATATATATATATATATATATATATATATATATATATATATATATATATATATATAGTTTTGACAATTGATACACATTGAAGAAAAAGTGAATATAATTTACAAATATCATAGATAATAAAATATTACTTAACAATCATTGAAGATAATTTTCACACAATGTAGGAGAACAATTAATAATATATTACTTAATATCCAGTTCAAAGTACATCATTGATTTTCAAGACATCTGAGTCTGATTTATTTTGCTTTTCTCTTTGAAAGTTGTTTCCCATTTTTTATTTTTTCATAATGATCATATGTGAATGGTGACATTATTCTCAAGCCTTCCAGAGACTTTACACGAGATACAACCACAAATGTCAATCCTAGTTTTTCTCTTGGGCCTATATCAACTGTGGCTTTTGAAAGAGTTAGTTCCTGAGATTTATGAATTGTTAATGCTCATCCCAATCTTAATGGTAATTGAGATTTTTTGCCCCTGTGTACTAGTGTTATTGGAACTAATTTTGGATGATGATCATCAAATGGTATTCTAGAATAATTATCAAATTCAACCATGACATATGCTAGTGGTTGAGGTGGAGCACTCCTTGGATTGTAGACAATATTTTGGATATATCCCAATGCTCCATTGACAAGACCAACTTGCATCTAAAGATTTGAAGTAAAAATCACAATTTAATTCTTACTCATTAATAACTCTATCTCAAGTTCATCATTTGAACAATATTCTATTGTATTACCATTTCTTGACTTTGTTGCAAGACTACATGAAACAAGATGCCTCAAAGAATATAACATTATCATGTTATGGTTATGAACATTTTCATTTGTTGAGAACAAATGCACTGTCTTGTCAAACTCATCATTGGTTGCATTATCTAACGTTATATAGGTTCTCATCATAAGAAAGTTCTAGTCATCTATTTTTGGATATGCATCTCTTATATTTGTCAGAAGTTGATGTAATCTTTGTTGCTAGATGTTTTCTCCATGTTTCCTAAATATTTAATCTAATGTAACAAAAATTTTGAATTCTTTCCACAATAATTTTTCCCACCTATTGCTATCATATGGCTGTCTATCATTCATTGGAGGCAACTGACCTAGATCACCAACCAAAATAATAGACATATCTTAAACAAAGGGATGAAAAATTATTTTTAAATCACGTATGAATATCATAGGAAGTTAGTGCATATGAGTTACATAATTAGCCTCATTACCAACAATGAACGCTATAGTTGTGAAGCTTATGTCAACACTTTTTGGAAATGCTTTTCTGAGTCAACAATCTATATTTTCTAGCAAGTTTTGACCAATGAAGCTCATTTCATGAATCAAAATATATCTTATATGGGCTATTTCTTCTTGAAAACTTGTAAGTCGCACCCCTTCTAGTTGACCCAAATCTCTTATTGGTATTCTCAACTTTGAATGAACTATCTAGAGGCTTCTATATTGAAAGATGCAACTCCTGTTGTGACAAGTAATAGAAGCAGAGAAGGACTTGGCATTGCTTCATTTTGAAGAGATTGACTAATGATACCAATTAGATAAGACTTTCCTATTCTAGTTGTCCCTTGAATTATCATAAGCAAAGGCATTCCCACCCGATTGCTATGGTAGTGTGTCATAATAATGTCAACTTCCTTTTGCTTCTTTTTGCTGAGAGTTGTAAAGTTGATGCATTGTGGTATGTCTTCATACATGAGATATCCATGTGTTTCTTCATATCGCTTATGAAATTGATTGCTCTAGATGTACTCTTCACTTTGATATTTAGTAGACAGTTTGTCTTTATATCAATATCTCTTCTTCCCAACATATGTATTTCAAAAAATGCATATGCTAACCATGATGTAGATTGGATATAATTTCCCATTCATTCTTTGTGGTATTTTGCTAAATAATTCCATTTTCTTTACTTTCAGAAACATTGGAAACTTCAACATTTTATGTATTTTCTCTTCTTCCTACATGCCAAGGATTATAATTGACTGAGTCCCATTTTTATATTATAGTATCATTACCATGACCAATATCTCTTTCAATGTCATGAAAAGGTTTGTATAGTAACAAATTAGATAAAGAAAATACAACCCATTTATTTCAACCATGTGGAGGAATGGATAAAAACTTAGGAAAAACTTTGACAATAGTTGCTATTTGATTATCATGTTCATCATGAAATATCTAAACCTTGGATGTTTAACAAAGCGATGATCTCTATACCACAAAAAATGCTTCACAAATTCATGTAGATGAACTCGCTTCATTCTTGGCTCTTACCAATTACATCTTCCATCAGGAAACAATGTTATAAATACCATATCCAACAATCACAATGTCACATATTCATTGGTAGGAAATGTACCTATAGTTGGCTATTGAATTAGTGCAGATGGAATTGTATAAGGGATATTAACCCATGCATGGATTAGTTCCATTTATCTTTGAGAATTAGGTGGTATTGAAGCCATAGATGGTGCATTCTCAATTATATTACCTTCATCTGTCTCCATGAATGGACCCACAAACATGACTTCATTTGCATCAAAATAAAATTTTATGTGCACTATCTTTAATTTGTTAAAAAATTTCTCATCATAATTTCTTGGCAGATCATTGAGAGCAGTTTCATCAATTCTAACATCTACGTAAAACCTATCATGCTCTACTTTGTATTTTAATGCTTTATACGCATGATCCCTATTTAAAGTAAAGTTATAATGTGTTTCACATTGATCTCTTCTACTAATAATAATGATTGACAAATGTTCTATTGTCTATGGAAAAACTTTGGATACTTATTCTACATGTTGTGGAAAACTTATCGTGTCTCCTTTGTATTTACATTGACCATCAGTTGCATGTGTAACTTGAAGGATAGGACTAACATGAGAAATCATCATCTCTTCAACCTGAGTCAAATTTGCAAGCTCTTGCAATTGAGAGCCAAGATCCATATTGTTTTTAGATGAAAAACTATGATTTCTTCTCTCTTGTTGACACATGTTGCATATAGGACCTTTAGAGTTGCGATACACTTTCATTCCAAGATAAGATTCTTGACAAACATAAGGGTAAGTGCACCAAGATGGTGAACAAAAAGGGGGCTATAAGTGGAGACTTTTTTTGAAAATTAGGGAAACCCAAACTTCACAGAGAGATTTGAGGGTCATGCACTAAAAAATAAGAGTTGTGTAAAGAATAAGAATTGTAGTGCTCTGAATCTAGTTTATAAACTACTAATTTTTTAAAAAAATGGATAAGATTAAGAGGTAAAACCTCTCGTGCACAATAAACTATTCTTCATTTTTTTAGAAAAACATAACACAGTTGTTTCCATGTGCTTCATAAACTATATAGTTAGATTTAGTATTTTGAAAAACCCTTTTGGTAGGATGATAGGTAAGAGCGAGATCTAGAAGTTGTGTATTTTTTTGTAATTTTCTATTTAGTATTTTATTTTTTATATTTTTTGAAGTAACTGCATCCTGAAAATATATTTTTGATTAAGGTAAGAACAGGTTTTGAAGGGCCCCCGAAACCATGTACATAAAGGTCACTAAAGATATTCAACAAAATCCCATTGAATGGAATAGGTCAAGACCAAAGAGAGGGTTTTACAACAGGCACCCACAACCTGGATGATTCAAGCATGAAACAACCATCATGCAACCCAAAACTAAAAAGAAGTCCATCACTAGGATTTTCCTGGAGCACCCTTCTGATGGGAACGAAGGGTCATATCAAATGAAGAGGAGGCCTTTGTAAGTTTTTTTCCTTTGACAACAATCCATCCCTCTACAACTCTAGCCACCTCAACCTGCCAAAGTAGAGTATCATCAATCGAGCCAGAGAAAACCTAGCTACCAATAGAAGTAGCCACAAAACTAGTTAATTGAAAAGGAGCCACAACCTCCTACGTCCACCAGGAGAAGACAAAAGCTCTACCTCCCTAGCCAAACTAGAAAATGAGACAATTGGAGAGATAAGAGGAAAATCTCCATCATCCAATGAAACCTCCAAATTCTTTGCTGATGAAAATCCTCCAGCAGAAGATGAAATCCTAGCCAAATCTACCAGCGACGGCTCAACAGATAGCACTGATCCAATAGCCGGTAAAACCCTAGAAACTCCAGCAACCTTCGAAGCCTACAACTTCCCAGAAAAACTTCTAGTAGGAGACAAAACCTTAGCCAAAGCTACTGACGATACACCAACATCCAGTGACACACCAGCAACCTGTGAAGCCAAAAAATTCCCAGAAAGCCCTCCAGCAAGAGACAAAACCCTACCCAAAGTACCGACTACTAGCAAACTCCCAAGAGCAGAATCTTGACCAATAAGAGAGGGAAGGGGGACTTGTGCCACCACTTCGGAGAAGCTTTTCTTTAAAATAGGTTTCTTCTCCACCAAGTAGTGATGATCTAAGGCTCCTTTCCACCATGAAGAAACATATTTATTTTTACCCAAGGCACACTCGATAGCCAAATGTCTAGTTTTAAAGCATCTATGACATCTGAAGGGAAACCCTTCATAATCCAAGGTCTTCGTCCAGCTTCCTTTGGAGGAGTTGATCACTATCTCCATAGGAAGACCCTTAGATGGATCAATATCAATGAGAATACGATCATAAGTAGAGTGGAACATATTAGAAGAGGCACTATCTACCATCAAATATTCCCCAAGAGCATTACCAATATCCTCATAAAGAGAATTGATCCAAATATGCAGAGGTAAGTAAGGAAGACGAACCCAGATGGGGAACTGAGTGAAGGAATCTGAGATGGGGTTAAAATCAAAATGCCAAGGTTTAGCCATGAGCATAAAATGGTCCTCCCAGCTAAAGAAAGGATCGCACAAAATTTTATTCCTGTTAGAGGAATATTCAAACTTTGCAATAAATCAACCCTTAGCCAAGGGGAATATATGCACCATATCCTCAAGGACAGGCTCCCAGTGATGAGAGATCCACTCATGAAGCTTTGAAAAGCTGGGCCAAAAACCCCTAAACCTATAGATCAAGGTGTGGGAAGAGAGATTGAAGATTTTGTGATCCATATCCTCCTCAACAACTGAATCCACCACAATTGATAAAGGAGAAGAGACAGGGATAGGCCCACAAGCATTCAACCTGCCCTCTAGCATAGGAGAAACAACTAGAAAAACATTAGAGAGTGCTGCCTCCAACAACACCTGCAATTTCCTTGCCGATAGCTGACCTCCAACAAAAGACAAAACCCTTGCATCAACAATTGATGAAACCCTAGCAGACGGTGAAACACCAACAACCAACAAAACCCTAGAACCTCTAGTAACCTTTGAGGCATGTAACTTCCCAAGAATGCCTCCAATAGGAGACAAAGTCATAGCCGAATCAACTGGTGTCACACTAGCAAGCAGGAAAGCTCTAGCAACCTGCAAACCCCCAATAGTAGCACTAGCGATCGGTGAACTCCCAATGAACATCGTCACCCCAGCATCTGGCGAAACCCTAAAACCTCCAACAACCTTCGAGGCCTGAAACTTCCTAGGAATGCCTCCAGTAGGAGACGAAACCCTAGTTGAATCTACCGACATCGTACCAGCAGCTAGCGAAGCACTAGTGACCTGTGAACCCCCAGTAGTAGCCCCAATGACCAACGTCACCCTAGCACCAACAACCATTCAATATACATCCTGAAAATATGTTATCTGTTCATGTGCTGGGCATAACTTGCATGAAGATAATCCAAATTGCATTTTTTTTGAAAAAGTGTATAGAATCTAGTGTAGAACAATAATATGTAATTTGTTTTGAATTCGGTCAAGTAGATCAAAATTTATTAAAAAAATGGTACACATATGTCTGTGAGGACTGTGAAGACAGTGGTAAATAAAATTAAAGTTTACTATGTTAATGTTGTCCAAAAATAGAAAAATTTATATGGTCAGACAACTTAGAAGACGTGTGAGATGATGATAGTTATTTTAGAGATACCCACTTGATAATTTGTAAAGCTGATGACGACAAAGTTGAGAAATCATGTTGAAAGAAGAAAAAATGTGTAAATGGACAAAATTGGTGGGACAATAGTCTTGCAAGCCTTAGGGTCGTATTCCAAACCCTTTACCAAGCTATAACCCCTATGAGTTATGTTGTACAAAATACCCGCTCGGGTTTTGAAAAGAAAAAATCACAATTTCAAGTTCTACATAACCCATATGGGTTATGAAGACATAAAACAACATTTTCAGTTTCACATATCTTGTATGGGTTATGAAGACATTAAAAAATTTTACTCTCTCTCTCTCTCTCTCTCTAGTTTTATATAACCCGTATGAGTTATGAGAAATTGTGAATGTTGTCATAAGTTTACATAAACTGTTTGGGTTATGAGAAATTGTGAATGTTTTCATTACTTTACATAACTCATACGGGTTATGAGGAATTATTTATATTTGAGTCCCAATAGCCTAAAAATGATCAGTGCAAGTTGTACGAAGGCCCCACTGCTGTTGCACATGATTTTCTGGGACAATAACAATTATGTTTTGCTTATTTTATTGTCAATTTTTCTTTGAAATGACTGATTTATCTTTTTTTTTTGGATTCTTTTTTAATTTATTTTATCATGGTTACTTTAGATTATAATAAAATGATGCTCATTTGTTATTTTTATGCTATTTGAATGTGGATTGTCCTCATGATGTTATGTGTAGGACAATCAATATCAACAATGGGAAAGAACAAGAGAGGAATGATTGAACAATGAGAGGCAGTAAAGGAAAGACAAAGGGACCATATGAGGAGATTAAATGAAGGTACGTCATCTAACGCACCTAATGAAAATGATGAACATTCAATAATTGAAATTGATACGATGAATGCACCAAATCAAAATGATCAACATACACCAATTCAAATGCATGAAATGAATCCACCTAATGAATGCGATGCACATAGACTATTTAAAAATGATGTAAGGAATGCACATGTTAATGAAATTGAAGAAGATTTACCATTTGAATTTGATGTGATTAATGCAGATAATGCACCAATCTTGACACCTCCTAGAATAATTCGTAGACAACCAAAGTTTCTAATAGACATTGATGAAGATATTTTGAGGCCAATGCATGATAAAATTTTTGAAAGAACTTGTAGAACAATAGTTATAATAATTTGGAATAAATATTTTGAAAACTTAAATCAAAGTGGAAGATGCGAATTAGTTGTTGAAATGATTAGAAATCTGAAATTTAGAGAGACAATGAAAATTTTGAGGTTTAGAAAATCTAAAAATAATAGTGAAAGAACCATTGTGAGAAATATTTTTGATGCATACCAATCCATTGGTTTGAAATCATGCTCTAAAGATGCTAATGTTACTCTTCGTGTCCTCACATCAACCATAATGGGAAAGGAAATGAAAAAAATCTCGTTTAATAATAAAAACAAGCAAGTCATTAAGGATAAGTAGAACCACATTACATCATTCTTTAGATAGGTGAGAGAAAATTGATGATCCTAATAATAATTCTCTTTGGGAATTCTCGGGTAGACTCCCACGCAAGGACATGGTTGTTGTTGATGCACTAAGAACATTAATTGAGAAATATTGGCATGAAAACACAAGGGTTTCACCCAACCAAAGAGATATTGTTAGAAGGCGAATTGGAATTAGAAATTGTGAGCCACATCCAAAACACTATTTAGATATTCAAAATAAACACAATTTTATGAAAGGTTTCTTCAAAGTTTTCCTCAAAATAAAATTAGTCAAATTTTTTTTTGAGATGACAAAACCATTTTATTTTAAGATTAATCATGCATGTACTACATGTTGTTGTAGGGTTCATGTTGAATTTTCCATGCATTACAAGATTTATCGCTATATATGTGGTACTTTGCATGCTAACAATGTTTTGCAGGAATGTGGTCTACAAGCACCTCCTAAGTCACTGAGAGACTTCATTTCAAGTCTACTCTGTAAACGAGATGATGGGTGCATTTATTATAAGATGATGTGTTTGAAATGATTTTGTCCTACATGTGGTGGTTTGCAAAAGTTGCATAGATTCTTACATCTCGATAACACACACGAAATTGGACAGGGACTAGTTTCTTTTGTAAAATACAAGTCAGTCACATATATATGGTGTTAAAGATGGAAAAGAATTAAAGAGGTGCGAGTTAGTGAAAATGGATATATGTGTAGATGAATTTATGAAGATATTTCAATAAAAAACTAGTTTATGAGTACATAGGTCACACACATAGAGCTAGGTAGTTAGATGAGTAATTAAAGTTGTGTAAAGACACTTTTCCCCTCAATACTATTGTCTATGTCATTAATTTTGAAGAGAATTATACACTAAAACCTCAAAATGATGTATAACCTATGTATTACTAGTCTACACAAGTTGCAATTTTTGTATACATAGCATTCATGTGTGCACATGATAGCACAGAGGAGGAAAAAAAAGTTATAAGAGAGTATCACTTCTATATCAGCAATGATCGTACAGATTCCTCAGAGTTTGTGCAAGGATGCTTTAAATTTTTATATGGAAGTTTAAGGGGAAGAGGTATAAGATACAACCAACACTTAATATGGTTAGACAATTGCACCTCACAATTCAAGAATGCAAGGATGTTCTATTGGTTGACTAGGATACATGTGACAAGTGGTGTGCAACATTTTTAGAATTTCATTGAGGCATGTCATGGAAAGGAAGAGCATGATGGTGCAGGAGCATGTGTGAAAAGAGCTCTTACCAAAGAGGAATTAAAGTATGAAGGTGGTGCAGTGTTAATAGATGGAGAAACAATTGTGCAATGGTGTAATTCTATGATGAGACTAGGTAATGTAGGTAAGTCTATGGTTTCCATATTTTTTTGGTTAATACGTAAATCTAACATTGAAAAATATTTATATTGTTGTACACGTATAGGATCAAGTGACATGCATTCATTTAGAAGTTCAAATGAAACATCATTAGCTATTTATACTAGACAAATTGCATACTTTTTCTCTTTGTGTATGCATTTTTTGTGGGATGAATGTGAATCAAAAGAGTGGGTCGACCAATGGTCTTGTAGACCTTTTCAAACCCTAGATACATATCAACTTCCTTCAGCACTAAAACTTAACCAAATGAAAGCATCAATAGATTTTGACTATGTATCTAACCTAGTTAAACTGGTTAATTTATCAATTTATTACTTAGTGAATTCTTTTTCTCATCTTGTATGCATTTTAAGGTGAATTTATTAGTTCTTTATGTTGATTTTGGTATTAACTTATAGCCTTCTACCAAATGCAGGTCATGTATATGCAGACATTGCAGATCTGAACAATGAAGAAGGAACAAATTAATTTTTGTGTTGTTGTATTGAGGCCAAAAATAAATTGATAACTACAGTGACTAATGGAGAGAGTATTGAGTACCCAATAGGTTCTTTTGTTGTGATAGGGACATGGCTTATAAGGTATCGTTGTTGTGTTGAGTTGTATTGAGACCTCTTAAAACTCAATTTATTACACTTTGTATTGATATTGGCATTAACTTATTTTTTTAATAAATGTAGGTACCCTATCAAGAATTCTAATGCCTGGTTGTTAAGGACTTTGAGACACCATAGACATATTCTTCATTACTCTAAGCTTGTTGTTGCAAAAAATATTCAATTGATCAAATATCGTGGGGTAGGACCTCTTAACAAGAATTTGTGG